>CADDIJ020000612.1:0-39113 GCA_902809745.2 Tetradesmus lagerheimii
TACATCTTCCACTGTCTCTGAGACTGAGTCTCTTGTCGCAAGCCGGGTTCAAGCTATTACAGCGGCAGTTGCATATGCCGAGCAGCAGACACAACCCTTTGCATGCACTGTTGCAGATGTGGAATCTTGCAGAGAACTTGCAGGCCAGCACACCATGCTTGTTGCTTTGGATGACGGCAGTACAGTTGCAAGCATGCTTAGGCAGTACAGTGTTGCAGCCAAGAGTGCTCCGCTGTCGACATCAGCCTGCTTGCTGGTTCCTCACTGGCCACATGCAAAGTGCAACCATCACTTGAAGGGTATGGTAGTGCTGCGTCAATTTCCTGCAGGTGTCCTTGCCAAGTACCCATCCAAGCTGCTGTATGCTCCTCCCTGTGTGGCTACTGCCAGTTCATCAGCCTTCGGCGCCGGCCAACTCACCATGTCCTTTGCTGGCAAGTTGGCGGGACTAAGTGCCAAGATTGCTGCTGACAGTCAAGCATCACACAATTTCGTGAGTGAGCAGTGGGTGGACAGGGCTGGGGTACATGTGCTACCTCAAGCTGGCCAGGCTACCTTGGCGTCGGGAGAAACGGCGAGGGTGCTTGGTGTGTGCTCACTCAGGATGCAAATTGGGGCTCTTCATGATGTTGTGGAGTGTTTTGTTTTAAAAATGGCCTCACATCATGATCTCATTTTAGGGGAAGCTTATTTGCAGTCTAGGCATGCATTGTTATGTTATGCCACTGCAACAATGACAGTAACAAAGGGCAGCAGGAAGATAAGTGTTGCTTCTGTCAAGAGCCCTGATGCTGGGACAAAGCAGGATGCAAATGCTTCTCACGAGAGTGAAAGTGCACCGCTGCTAATAAGCGCGTTACAGCTTAAGCGTGCACTACGCAAAAAGTGTCAAGCTTTTACTATTACAGTTAGAAGCTTGCAAAACTCGGCAGTAAACATCTTGGAAAAGGAAGGGCTTGTACCGGAAGACAAGCTACAAGCTTTACTGGAAAACTATAAAGCGGTTTTTCCGCCAAAAGATAACATGCCGAATGCGCCTCCTCTCACTGAAGCTGCAGTACATGCTATCCCAGAAATCCCTGGTGCCAGGCCAGTAAATAGGCCGCTGTATCGTTTGTCTCCACGTGAAAAAGAAGACGTTGAGAGACAAGTAAAAGATCTTTTACGCCGTGGCTTTATTGTCCCAAGTTCCAGCCCCTATGGTGCATCGGTAATTTTTGTACCGAAACCTGACGGGTCTTTACGTATGTGTGTAGACTGGCGTGCCTTAAACAAGCAAACAGTCAAGGACAGATATCCTCTGCCACACATAACAGACCTATTGGATGAGCTTAGGGGTGCGACGGTCTATTCTGCGCTGGACTTGGCACAAGGATATTTTCAGCTACGGTTGGCACCAGAGGATCAGGCCAAAACAGCTTTCAAAACGCCCATGGGATTGTATGAATGGCGTGTGCTAGCTTTTGGTCTGTGTAACGCTCCCGCAACGTTTATGCGCGTCGCAACGTTTGATGCGCGTCATGAACCAGGTTCTAGCTCCATTCATTGGAAAATTCGTGGTTGTTTTTATAGATGACATATTGATCTATTCAAAAACACCAAAGGAGCACCTGGATCACCTGGAACAGGTATTTGCTACCTTGCAGAAAAACAACTTATACTGTAATGCTGCAAAATGCAAATTCAATATGCCAGAAATCAAATATCTGGGGCATATTGTGGGCAGGAATACGGTGCGCCCTGATCCTTCTAAGGTCAGCGCAGTCAAGGATTGGCCAGTGCCTAAAGATCTGCACGAGTTGCGTTCATTCTTAGGCCTGGTAAATTTCTTTAGGCGTTTCGTGCACAGATTTGCAGAAATTGCCCTACCCTTGACTAACCTACTTCGTAAGAAAATGCCCTTCAACATGAACGCGCGTTGCATATCTGCCTTTCAGGATTTGAAAAATGCTCTGATAACCGCCCCCGTCCTCGCCATGCCGGATTTTAACAAGCCTTTTGAGGTGGTCGTGGACGCTAGCAGTCACTCACTAGGCGCAGTGCTGCTGCAGGAAGGACACCCAATCGCCTTTGAATCCAGGAAACTGAACGCTGCTGAAAAGAATTATATTTCTTATGAGCGCGAGGCATTGGCTGTGTTGCATGCACTGAAAACGTGGCGATGCTACCTTGAAGGAGGTCCACCATTCCGCCTTGTTACGGATCACCAGACCTTGTTACATCTGGATAACCAGACTAACATTCATGGTAGGCAGGCTAGGTGGATGGAATATCTATCGCCGTTTGAATATACATGGGAGCACAGAGCAGGCAGATATAATGTAGCTGACCCGCTGTCTCGTATCCCTCCTGCTGACGAACCGTCACAAATCTCCGTTGTAACGCGTTCGGGTTTAGGGGGGGAGGAGGCACTGCCGGGAGCTACTAACTCTGCTGCCAGTAAGACTACTCCCACTGCAGGGTCTACACGCAAGAGAACAAGAGTTCCAATCCCAATGCCCACTGACCAGCCAAGGCAGGCCAGGTCCGCGGCTATGGCTGCCAAGCAGTTCATCAAAGAGGTCGCTGCCGGAAAGGGTGTACAACAACCCAGAAAAAGGGCTTTACTTGAGGATAATTCAAGTAAGCAGGCGGGCAGGAAAGGGGAGCGTGTGCGGTGGTTGGATCAGCAGAGTGGGTCAGGAAATGACCGTGCCACAGGATCTGAGAGCCCTGCCCTAGAGCACGCCTCAGAGGATAGTGGCTCAGCAGGTAATGCTGACACCTGGGAAATTTGGGGCGATAGAATTCGCTCGGCAGCTAAGGCTTATGTTAATAAGCTCAGCAGGAAAATGCGTAACACGTTGCAGGAAAAGCAAGGCCTTTGGTTTAAAAATGACTGTGTGGTTGTACCGCCTGAGGGACGCCTTAGGCAGGAGATAGTGCGCGCGCACCACAGTACAGTGACGGGAGGGCATTTTGCTGTGGCCAAAACATACAAATCTCTCTGTAGACCCAGAGGATATTGGTGGCCAGGAATGAAACATGATGTGGAAACATATGTGCAAAATTGCCATGAGTGTCAAACCAACAAACCGTCTAACAAGAAACCAGCCGGCCTGTTACAACCTTTGCCCATTCCTGACAGTAAATGGGAGTCAATTGGAATGGACTTTATTACCCAGCTGCCGTGCACAAAGCAGGAACATGACTCAATCCTGGTTGTTATTGACAGGTTGAGTAAGCTTGTGCATCTAATTCCTACCAGGTGTGATGTTGACGCTGCAGAAGTAGCTCAGCTGTTTGTGCAGCATGTTGCTAAGCATCATGGCTTGCCCAAATCGATTGTGTCGGATAGGGATGTCAAATTCACAAGTAAATTCTGGCAAACAGTGCTGCAGCTGTGGGGAATTAAAAGCCTTATGTCTACTGCTTTTCATCCACAGAGCAATGCACAAACAGAACGCGTCAACAGAGTGCTGGAAGAGTACTTGCGTCATTTTGTCTCGCCAAAGCAAGATAATTGGGATGAGTTATTACCCGTGGCTGAGTTTGCCATAAACAACTCATTCCAGGAAAGCATTGGCATGACACCATTTTACATGACGTACGGTTATCATCCTACGTCCCCGCTGACTGTGCAGGTTGAAAGTCCTGACAGCAATGTACCTGCCGCTACTGACTTTGTCTCAAATATTGAGGCTGCTGTAAAGCAAGCAAAGGAATTATGGCACAAAGCACAGCAGCGACAGAAGGCAACAGCAGATGCTGATCGCAGCGATGTGGAGTTGGAGGTTGGTCAACAAGTTTTGTTAAGCACAGAGAACATTCGATTGAAAAGCCCTGGCACGCAGAAGCTGTTGCCGCGCTATGTTGGTCCTTTTGCTGTCAAAGCAAGGAAGGGGTCTGTTTCTTATGAGCTGGAATTGCCTAGCTCGTTACGTGTGCATCCAGTGTTTCATGTTTCTTTGCTCAAGCCTTACAAATCTGACGGCTCTGTTCAGCCGCCACCTCTGCCGTTATCAGTTGATGAAACTGGGCCTTTATTTGAAGTGGAAACCGTTTTAAAATATAGGACAAAGACGCAGCGGTACTTGATACAGTGGAAAGGTTATGGCAAAGAACATAACACTTGGGAGCCAGAACGTAACATCAATGCGGCAGCATTGCAGTCTTTCTGGGACTCAGCGACTGACGCTGATGTTGAACATTAGTGTTCATTTCTGTTAGTTTTGTGCAGCTCATCCTGACCTGGGTTTTGGTGGGGAGGAGTGTGGCACACCACTGTCTGACTAGGCAGTGGGGATACATTGGACCGAGGTCAACGCAGCTCAGGAATGGGTAGCGGAAGCTTGTCTTTGGGTTTAAGCCCGTCGAACGCGGAAGCTGACTTAATCCAAAGGGGAAGCTGGAAAGCGAACCGACAGGAGGCCTGCGAGTAATTCAATGTCGGTGGGTTGCTGCCTATATAAGGGGGGACAGCAACCCGGCCCAACAGGAAATTACACATATCCTGTGTATAGATGCTCCTGCATATTGTAATACCAATCTCCTTTACGCTAGCGTGCTTCGGCCTACGGTATTGGGCAGGCCGGTACGTGGATTTTGTGTCCAGTAGATGGACGGTGCGGAAAGCGCCATAGTGAGGATGAGGATAATTCTCAGATCACCTGGAACAGGTATTTGCTACCTTGCAGGCGCACCCACAAACACTCATAAATAATAGTGCGTAGTAGTCGTTTTCATCGCACGAAGCCTCCGCAGAGCTGGTGTACAGTAGCTGTGAAACCTCCCATCACAATTCGCATCACATGTGCTGCTGCTGCTGCTATCTCTGTCACTGCTGCTCCTGTGCAGAGTCACGTGCATCTTCCACATCTCGTTCAACCAGCCAAGCACCGTCATGCCCTCTTCAATCCGCTGGGCCCTTCTGCTGGCCCTGATTGCTGTTGCTGTCGCCAGCGCTGCCACCCCTGCTGCTGCATTTGACGACGATGATTGCTGGGGCTGTGCCCCTGGCAGCTGCGAGAGGCTGCGACGCCCTGCCCGGGGAGACCGCAAGATGCTGAATGATGACAATGATTCGGATGATGACGATGACAGGTACTACCGCAGCTGCAAGCAGTGCATGACGGGGTACTCCTTGGTCAACGATGACGATGATGGATTCATGTATGGCGAATGCGGTGAGTGCAGTTGCCCAGCAGATGATGATAGCCATGGTTGATGTTGGTGTGTCACTGGTGGGGTTTGGCCTAGTCTGCTGTGCCAAGACCAGCAGCACTACTGTCCTTTGGGCGGTCTTTTCTTGAAGTTGCATGTAGCAGTTCACACAAGTGCAATCAGCTCCTTCACCTCAGCTACGGCATTCCATCTTTTGACACTGCCCTGACACTATCATAACATCAGGAATCAACTCCACGTGCTGCCAGCAGCAGCAGCACCGCTGCAACACTGATGCGACACAGCTCCCTGCAGGTGTCCCTGTACATGGCCATGCTGCCCGTCATGGTGGTGTGACTCGGCATTGCATCTCCTGCGCTCACCAGCTTAGCTTGCATGGCTGCTGCTAGAGCCATTGCACATGCTGTTCATTCAAAGCGACTGTCAACTGCAGATTCTGCACTCGAGCCTGCCTGATCAACTGCCTTTTGGGTGTCTCTGTCGCTGGATGCTGCCCTCTGCAGTCTGCAATGCCGCACAGGGCTTCGGGCTCCGCAACAGCAATGGGCGGCGCACATGTGCCGCATGCCCTGCCAACACAGTGCCCATCTCCTGCGAGTCAGGCCTGCTGCTACGCTTCAACGCCAGCGCGCGCCCCGGAGGCCAGTGGCAGCTGCGCCTTGGCAAAGCCACTTCCTGCAGGTGTGGCTTGGCAATGCAGCATACTGAAGCTGTATGAATGCACAAGTACATGCACAGTTGCTGGTCAAACGGAAGTGCCTGCACGCGGCTTGTGTGTCTGCCACAAGCATCAATTCAGGCCATGGCAAACATTGCAGACAGCTTCAACCCTCTCATGACTCGGAATGTGTGCTGTGTTGTGCGTTCCTGCAGGGACTTTGACTGGGATGACTTCCGGCCTGAGTGGGAGCCCGAGCGGGTTCCCAACAGCGTGCGCAGGCGCATGCGCGTGCCCAGGCCCCCCGTCAGGGAGTTCCAGTGTGTGCCCTGCAGCGCTGCTGGCGCAAATGCCAGGCAGACGGGTAACCAGTGCGGTACGTAGCGTGCTGTTTTGCAGTGTTTGATTCACTTCCTTGCGTTGACTTCAAGCCAGTGACTGTTACAACGCACACGCATCAGGGATTCTCAGTTACGTGTTTGTCAACTGGTCAACTGGTGCTGCTCCGCCAGTGGCAGCAAAGTATGACACTGGTATGCCACCCACCATGAAGCGTCTCTGTCTCACAGCAAGGAACAGTGCCACTGTTCAACACGGTATTGATGCCATGCTTATTAAGCACAATAACACACACAAAACGCAAATTCATGTGCTGGCCGTGTGCAATTGGCCTTAGGCTTGATGTAGTGCACACAGCAGTCTGCAGCTTGCCTGCCAGCCTCTCCACTGACGCCAACTTGCCACCGTGCCTCGCCTGCTGCTGTGTGTATTGTGCTTGCAGTCCCTGCATAAGCAAGCACGCTTGGCTTCAGCACCATGGCAGGGCATCCGTCAGCATTCTTTTATAATCGGCCGTTGGCGGGCACAGAATGCCGACAACCATTGAGAGAAACCCACCTGATGCGGTGTTGATGTGCCTGGAATGGCAACCAGTGTGCGAGCTTGAGATATGACACGGTTTGAATCTAGGCTGAGTGGTGACAGCTTTCATTCGTTTAAAGTGCAATGCAGGACCGCGAACAGGCAAACATGAGTGGCATGCTGTAAGCATGCTGGGTGGAGCAGTGTGAGTGCCTGCATAATATTTGACGTGTTGCTGAACACGTTTTCAGAGATGACCAAACACGTACTGACCCTGCATGTGGTAGGGGGATCAATAAGACCCTATCCACCTACAGCAGTCTCGCAGTCAACTTGAATGCATGAAGTTTCTTGTGATACCACTGGCACACACCTTGCATGAGAGCGTGTGCTACATCAACCAATCACCTGGCAGAAACTCAGCATGAGTTAGCAGCTGCAGGGACAAGTGAAGATATTTGCATGTTGCTGTGTGCCAACATCTTGGTGGCTGTTTCACAGCATGCTACATGCACAACCGTGCAGCAGCACCATTAATAAATACCATTATTAATATTATAAATATATATAATATTATATCTATAATGTCCGCTCACCCGTAATGTCCGCTCCGCTGGAACGATGCTCATCGCACAATCTATCGTTTCAGAGAGCGTCGGCCCCATCGGAGGGCGCCTGTGGATGTCCACAAGTGTGAGGTTGTTACAAGTTGTGTGAGAGTGCTCCAGTGCGCAGCTATCGCCACAACACGAACAAAGGGTTACATCGTTTGCTCCGCAACATCTCCAAAAGCACGTCCAAGTGCAATCGCTGCTCGCAAGTCGGCAGCATGCAGCTGACGGACCTTACGCCAGGAACACAACAACAGCAGCAACATGATCGGCATCATCAAAGGCAAACAACACACGAGGCTCGGTTCAATGCAGGTGAGGGCTGGGGTCATGGACCTTACGCCCTCAAGCGCCCAACAACATGCAAACGATCGAGAGCGTCAAAGACAGACAGAGGACGCTGCGCGCTATCATAATCAGCTAAATTAGGGGCATCATCTGTGAAGGCCTCGGGGCAGGCGGAGGGCCCTGGTGAGAGAAAGGGCAGCAGTAGACACTTCAGAAGCCAAGAAGCCACTCTGATGTGCACCATGTCATGGACCTTACGCCCTCAAGCGCCCAACATGCAAACGATCGAGAGCTTGCTCACATGTGTGCATGGCTGTGGCATCGCCACGGGTTGCCCGCAGCTGACGGACCTTACGCCAGGAACACAACAACAGCAGCAACATGTTCGGCATCATCAAAGGCAAACAACACACGAGGCTCGGTTCAATGCTGCACAGCAGCAGCACCAGCAGCCCCCTGCCCCGCAGCAGCAGCACCAGCAGGGACCCCGCAGGTCAGCGCGCGTTGCTCAACAGCAGCAGGAGGCTGCGCAGCAGCAGCAGCAGGCTCAACAGCAGGCTCAACAGCACGCGCCAGCTCCACCACCTCCTGCACACCCACCAGCATGTACATGTACATGTTTGCATGTATGGTGGTGCCAGTGCCAAACCACTGAAGTGGGGATGCGCAGCACTGTAACATCCACACAAGGTACAATATATGTGTACGCCCTCAAGCGCCCAACAACATACAAACGATCGAGAGCATCAAAAACCTTGCTCACATGTGTGCATGGCCGTGGCATCGCCACGGGTGTCACGCTAGTATTATAATATTAATAATATATGACAGGTTGTGCTCGGAAGCGTTCGTGTGCATGGTGGTGCATGTGCATCCTTTGTTGTGAGTGCTGGTTGTGGCTGCTGCTGCTTTGCATGCCTCATTTAGTGAGCATTGATGAAAGGTAAATCATGGTCATTGTGTTGGCGAGCAGGGACTTGACACGTCTGCAGTGACATGTGTCACTGGTGGGTTGAGCAGCCTGTCCTAGGTTGAGTGATCTGATCCTATCACCAAGCAGGCAGCAACAGCTGACCAAGCCACAGTAGCTGCATGCTCACACTGATGTGTGTGTGAATGCATGCACCAATGAAAGCTGGGAGAACTACAGACTGTGCCTGATGTCACAGCTAACATATTTGGAGTGCAAAAAATATGCATGTTTGTGACACCCAGGTTTCGAACTCACCACAACAGCTCCTTACTCACACACGGTCCTAGGTAGCTGCTGATGCTAGAGAACAGCAGGCAATCAGCACATCATACAACGTGACATGTACCAACGACAGCCCCTGAGCAGGGAGGAAAACAGGCTGCAGGAACATGACAATCAACATGGTCAAACATGTGCGCTTAGGGGGATCAATAAGTCCCTATCCACCTACAGCAGTCTCGCAGTCAACTTGAATGCATGAAGTTTCTTGTGATACCACTGGCACACACCTTGCATGAGAGCGTGTGCTACATCAACCAATCACCTGGCAGAAACTCATCATCATCATCATCATCATCATCATCATCATCATCATCATCATCATCATCATCATCATCATCATCATCATCATCATCATCATCATCATCATCATCATCATCATCATCATCATCATCATCATCATCATCATCATCATCATCATCATCATCATCATCATCATCATCACCATCACCATCATCATCATCATCATCATCATCATCATCATCATGTTACCCATTAAGCCATAGCATCAACGCCATTGGCCCCGCGCCCCTCAAAGAAACTCAGCATGAGTGAGCAGGTGCAGGGACAAGTGAAGATATTTGCACGTTGCTGTGTGCCAACATCTTGGTGGCTGTGTCACAGCATGCTACTTGCACGACCGTGCAGCAGCACCATTAATAAATACCATTAATAATGTATAACATGTTGTGCTCGGAAGCTTCCGTGTGGATGGTGGTGCATGTGCATCCTTTGTTGTGAGTGCTGGTTGTGGCTGCTGCTGCTCTGCATGCCTCGTTTAGTGAGCATTGATGAAAGGTAAATCATGGTCATTGTGTTGGCGAGCAGGGACTTGACACGTCTGCAGTGACATGTGTCACTGGTGGGTTGAGCAGCCTGTCCTAGGTTGAGTGATCTGATCCTATCACCAAGCAGGCAGCAACAGCTGACCAAGCCACAGTAGCTGCATGCTCACACTGATGTGTGTGTGAATGCATGCACCAATGAAATCTGGGAGAACTACAGACTGTGCCTGATGTCACAGCTAACATATTTGGAGTGCAAAAAATATGCATGTTTGTGACACCCAGGTTTCGAACTCACCACCACAGCTCTTGTCACGCCTTGACGGCGGGTCCTTTGGCAACTAAGGTCTTCTATAGCGATTCGACGTAGGCCGTAGTTGTATAGAAGGCTCAGTTAGTTACCAAGGGAAGGCTTCACACAATAGACGAGGCTAGGAGGACTTGGGAGGTGTGATGGAAAGACTTCTTGAGTGAATACTTCTTGTTGAGTGAGGAGAGGCCCCCTCTATTTATAGCCTTGGCGAAAACCTACAACGCCTCCTCAACTACCTACAATTGGAACATTCTGGACCAAGGAAGCTTCTAGACAATCCTAGAACATACTACTTCCGGAAACATCTACATCCTTCCGGAGACTTGTAGAACTTCTGGAAACATCTGGAACCTTCTGGAAACAGCCAGAACCTTCTAGAACCTTCTAGAAACTTCCAGTTCCTTCAACCTTACAGCTCCTTACTCACACACGATCCTAGGTAGCTGCTGATGCTAGAGAACAGCAGGCAATCAGCACATCATATAACGTGACATGTGCCAACAACAGCCCCTGAGCAGGGAGGAAAACAGGCTGCAGGAACATGACAATCAACATGGTCAAACATGTGCGGTTAAGGGCAACACCGCACCCCCAAATGCAGCCCATGGATTCAGCAGGGTCTGACATGTGCTGACAGTGCCACTGTTACAAGCACTCTCAACCACGTTCACTGCCACACCAGCTCAGCATATGGCCCTTAACTGAGCGTATACACACACTTTGCCAATTTCCACTGCAGACCTGCCCTGCACTGACTACCTCGCCAGCATGCCAAAGTTAACATTGAAAGAGCGTCGGGAGCTTGGCGAGGAAGGGAAAGCTGGCACGTTGAGTACAGCACTTGCTCGTAAATATAAGTGTACACGCGGGGTGGCCAAGCACTGGGTCGACCAGGCGAACAAGCCGCGGCCAAACTACCACGATGCACCCCGCTCCGGCAGGCCAGCAAAGCTCAGCAGCGCAGAACGAAGCCGTGTCAGGCGTTCAGCACGCAGGGGCCACACGTGTCCGCAGATCGCGACCAGCATAAACCGAAACAGGCACACACTTTGCATGAGAGCGTGTGCTACATCAACCAATCACCTGGCAGAAACTCAGCATGAGTTAGCAGCTGCAGGGACAAGTGAAGATATTTGCACGTTGTTGTGTGCCAACATCTTGGTGGCTGTTTCACAGCATGCTACTTGCACAACCATGCAGCAGCACCATTAATAAATATCTAGGTGTACTGCAAAGTGACTGCCAATTGCTTTAGCGGACGCGCTCGGGCATGGCTGCTCTGTTGGCAAAGCAGCAGCAGGTGTGAAAGATGCAGCAGGCTCGGAGTGACACCCCAGCTGCTTGTCGATGCATGCACGTCCTCGCGGCATAACAGCAAAGCGCACGCATTTTATCGAAAACATTATTCGATGAACTATCGTTTATAGCAGCTCGCTCGGCAATGTGCTTTGATTTCGCAATGTTGTCGATGTTTTCACCGAGGCACTCTGCGAAGTGCCACTGACAGCAGCCCAGTCAGCACCTGCTGCTGCCAGCACAGACAGGCACAAACAAGCAGGATCGAAGTTCTGAATCAAAAGCCTAAACACTCGTCTGCCAGGCTGCCAGTTCCAGGCACCACAGCTCAAACACAGCAGCCATTCCTCTGTTAGGGTACTTTCCTGCAGGTGGTCAGGAACTTTTTGATGCGCCTATGGCTAGTGCCCACAGTCAGGGCCTGAACGCCAGAGCAAAGTGGAGGAGAGGACTGCTGAGCTGCGTTGTGAGTTCAAGCAGTGCGTAGCGTATGTTAAGCCGTGGCAACAGATGGCTTAGTTAGTTACTTAGTTAGTTACACAGCCTATAGTGTTGGTATCCTTGTCATACAGATTAGTGTTCATGAAGAGAGAAAATTATATTTGTAATCGGGCATGTACTGGATTTCTGCTGCTATGGGGCCAAAACATAGGAGCCAGGTGAGTAGAGCTGGGGTATGGCTTTCTAAACTGGTGTTGAAAAACACCGACAATCCCAGACACTATTGGTCTCACCGAACTGACTTTGGTTGGAGCCATAACACGGCCAGTTATGCGGGGTGGAAACCCACCTGGCTTTGCCATTGCAATTGCACAACTCAATACTTGTCGAGTGACCTTTTCAAACTCACTGGTCCTGAATTGTGATTTGCATGCTGGACTTGGAACTCAACGGTTGCAGGGGAGGGGCTCTTTGGAGTGCTGCAGCTGTACTTGATTGGATGAGATGTCTGCTACGGCGCATGACAGCTGCTGCACCACTGCATGTTGTTGTGACGTTTGTTATGTTACAACATGGGGTCACAGGCAGCAGCGTGTTGGCTGCTTGCAGAGACTGTATTTGAACATGCTCAACAGCATGTGAAACTTTCACACTGTAGACCTGAGCAAAGGCTCTTGAATGAAACCCTATTTGCGGCAACCGATTTATGTTGCTGTTGCATCCAAAGAAAACTGTGTTTTGCTCTGGGTACGCATCAGTGCTGCATTGGGCACATTGTTCGCTGTAGGCAAATGTATGCCATTGTGTTTACAGCGCTGCCGTGCATGTGTTTGTGCAGCTACGTCATGATTACACACAGCTTCATATTTGAGGGTTGCCCAGCAAGTGAAGTTCAATGGAAGCAACCCAGGGCCTGAGCAGCGTTTCCATTACCATTATTACTGTATGTGCTCCAACTGTGCGGCATCTGGCAGCTGCCCATACACTTGCAATAGGAGTGTATGCAGTGTTGCTCTTGTATTGTTCTTCTGACCATCAGCTGGAAACTTGACCTTTGAAAGGGGAGCTGGCTGATAGGATACGTGAGATGCCTTAAAACACGGCCTGCTGCGTTATGTTACACACATTGGTTGCAGCGTTGACGCAGGACACTGCATGCGTGCTGCAGCTGTTCACTGTGGCATGATTCTGGGTGGCCAAAACCGCCTAGAGGCTGATACTTTGGTGTGTGACGCCCCGGGCTGCTGAGCAGCACCTGGCTTGCACAGCAAGCAGGAACCTCCTGCTGCCGTGTATCAAGTGGCAATGGCTTTGCGGGAAGGGCACCATGGTGTGTGGGGCATCATCCTAGCACCTGCAGGCGCCACTTCGGTTGTGGTTGCATTCAGGCCATGGGGGCTCAGCCCGCAGCAGCCTGCATACTGCTTCGATGCAGCAGTGCTCTGTCTGGTCTGCCTAGCAGTGTGCGTTGGCGGGAGTTGTGCTGATCTACGCTTCGATATGGCCAACTGGTTGCAGCACTTGGACTGTTGTTGTGACACCGCCTGAGGCAGGCTGCCTCTCAAGTTGAGAACACATCATGTGTCGCCAGTGCAGTGTCCTGTTCAACACGTCACGTGTGTGTAAACTTCACTGAGTGAACGGATTTAGGCGGATCATGTGTGTGGTGACGGTGACCAAGTGCACTCTGAAAAGGGCCCCCCGGTTGTCATGCACATATGAATGAAAATGAATGCTCATTCATGTGTGTATGGGCGCTGCTGGTCCCAGGGTGTATAACGTGGCCCAGTGTTGGTGTGCAGCATAGGACGTGACTACTAGTCACAAGTAGTACTCAGTACTGTACGTAGGCCGCCTGCGGTAGCACTGGAAAACTCCGCAAGCACGGAGGCTAGTGGCAACTCAGATGCTGATACACAGTGTAATCTGGTAACTGGGTGACTCGTCGGAAGCTAGCAGCAGGTTCGGCAGATGTTGCGCTGGCTGTGTGACGCCAGTGACTGCTCGACGCCCGGGGCAAACAAAACATGCCAGGCTGCAGCACGGCCACAGCTGTGGCTCGTGCCACTTGCATTGCAGAACAGCTTGCTTTTAATGTACTGTGTATGGCGAGAGAATGTCACAACCTGTGAGGTCGCTGTATGTCGTTCCCAGGTCCTGCCAACCACATCGTGTTACAATGTCAGTAACTTGATGTCCAGGACTGTGCCAACGGGATAACATATGGTGTTATGGTGGGTTTTAGGTTGGTTTCCACCCCCATACCTGGCCGTGTTATGGCTCCAACCATAGTCAGTTCGGTGAGACCAATAGTGTCTGGGATTGTCGGTGTTTTCCAACACCCGTCTAGAAAGCCATACCCCAGCTCTACTCACCTGGCTCCTATGTTTTGGCCCCATAGCAGCAAAAATCCAGTGCATGCCCAATAACAAACATAATTTCTTTCTCTCTTCATGACCACTAATTTGTATGACAAGGATACCAACACTGTAGGCTGTGTAATTAACTAACTTGCTGCTGGCATCATTACTGGGCCCAGTGTGTGCATAGTTACACAGTGAAAAGGGTGCTGTCTTAGTCGTGGACCGGTCCTGGCACCAGCTGCTGCAGCTGTAAGTCAACCGTACCTAGCCAGCCGCGCTAGCTCAGCTAGCACTGGGCGGCCCCGTGTTGCGGGTGCCCGCACCAGTGCAAGCCCACACCACACAGCAAACGTTCACGGGCGAGATGTATACAGCGGTTCTGTTTCATGGCAGGCTGTTCTTTTCTGATGAGACCGGGATCACCTGCGGGTATATACTCGCGCCAGTGACCGAACGCTACTACAACCCTACCCACGCGTACCTGCATATATAAAGCGCGCACGGCCTGAAGCGAGTGACACCAGTGACCTGGCGTTAGACGTTGACATTCTTGTCTTCTGGAACGCAACAGATCGGACGTCACTTGCCGTGGTGAGAACCTGCTGCAGCCGTGAGCGGGACACGCCGTATACCTGCAAGCTTATCACGGTTTTTTTGCAGCATTCCAGCGACAAACGTACAGCATAACGTATTCGTGTGTTGGCCTGTACGATCAGCAAAGCACACAGGGTGTCATTCGGCTGAGGCTGATCTTCAAGCTGTTGCTGCCACTGCTGCTGCTGCTGCTGCTGTTTTGGTGCAGGTGTTTGATCACCCTGTTCCGATACCTAACAATAACGATCCATCAACATGCCTGCGCCAACAAGATGGGCCCTTCTGCTGGCTGTGCTCGTTGTCATGGCATTCTGTGCTGTGGCACCCACTGCAGCTGATGACAACGATGACGACTGCTGGGGCTGTGCCACTGGCAACTGTGTCAGGCTGAGTCAGCCAGCCCGAGGCGGCCGGAAGCTGCTGAGCGGCAACACCAGGGTGCTCCTGCAAGACGACGACGATGACGATGACAATGACGACAGCAACGATAATGACAATGATGATGGCAGCGACGATGATAATGGCGATGACGACGATGACCCCCGCCCCACCTGCAGGCGCTGCATGCCAGGTCACGCCCTGGTCAATGCCACTGATGATGGCGCCACTGTTGGAAGATGCGGTGAGTGCTGCCAGAGCTGGCTAACAGCAGTGCTGCAGCCTGCAGCTCAGCTATGAGCCTCTCGTTGGCTCCTAATGGGGTTCCCACTCCTTGTTGGGTGGAGTATGTAATGTAATGTAATGTAATGTAATGTAATGTAATGTAATGTTGCAGCTGCTCAAGTATGCCTCCTACCAGCTGGCAGCTTACATTCACACCTTTGGCGGCAGCTGCAGTGCATGCAGGTTCCATATTATATTATATTATATTATATTATATTATATTATATGCATGTCATGTGAACCTTCGACCGTGTCCACGCACACATTCAACACAGGTTGTCACCAACACGCGCAACATGTGTGCTGGGTGCTGATCAAATCTTGACAGTGGCCCTGTCAGGCTGTTCTGCTGCTCAGCTCTTGACGCTGGCCAGAGCCACATGTGAGCAGTGTATCTTGTGTCACTTGATGATCAATTCTTGATGATCAAAACTTGCTGTGCAACGACTGACAACTGTTCGGGTGGCTGCTTGGCAGCCTGTGATGTTGCCAATGGCTTAGAGGCAACCCAGCATACGACGTGTCTGTGCTGCGTGCTCAACGCAGCAAGCCCAGTCATTCAGGTCCATCAAACGTAGGACCCATTTGTGCAGTGTCACACTGCAGCGGCTGCAAAGTTGGTGATCAAGACTGAATGCGGTTGCTCGGCTGCTGTGCTGTTTGCTGTCTGCAGTCTGCGATGCTGCGCAGGGCTTCGGCTCAGCTCGTGCCAACGACGGCAAGCGCACCTGCGTGCGCTGCAGCGACGGCTACGTGCCCCTCTCCTGCGCCTCCAATCTGGCCGCTGTCTGAAACATGGCGTCACGCAGCTGGCAGCTGCGGCTGGGCAGTGCCAGCTCGTGCACCAACTTCAACTGGGGCATGTTCCGGCCTGAGTGGGAGGCAGAGTGCGTGCCCAGCAGCGTGCGTGCATGTCTGTGCCTCGCGCGGCGTTCAGGGAGTTTGTGTGTGTGCCGTGCAGCCGGGCGCGCGGCATTAGGAGCGGCAACAGATGCGGTAGGTGGTGTTTGCTCCATGAATGGATCAATGATTGGGTGCACTTCCACATTTGACACGCAGCCGCTTCCGTGCAACATGATGTCCACGTTCGCCAATAGCGTGATGGTTGCAGGGATTATTGGTTGCACGACAGGAGAAGCCGCTGCTCGACCAATCATTGCGCCGTACTCTGGTAGAAAGCAGATTATTAGTTCACCAATTGAACGTGCCATCAACACTGCCATGCCGTGCCGATAGATCTCGTATGTGACAGTCTGCCACAAAGATAGCAAACACGGCTGTCTGCCTTGCAGTGGCTGCGTGATTTGCCCAAGAAGCAGCGTCCTGCCTGGACCCTTTTGAAGGTGCTATAATGCTAAGCGGCTTCAAGCCGCTTGGCAGCACTGTTGCATCAGTGATGATGACGATATTTTGGGCGGTGCTGTGGCAGCCACAGTGTGGCTCCTTGCCTTGCAAGACTCTAAGGAACTCTTTGCAGTATGCAGGGGTCAAGTGGGGACAGCCAGATCAGCAGCCCGTCACTCTTGGTTGCAGCTTCATGCAGAAGATAGTACCATCCAAGGTTTGCACAGGTTTGGTCGCCTACTTTATACAGCATCTGCAAGGTGCTTTGTGGAATCTGGGCTGCTTTGTTTATTCGAAGGTGTTCGTACCAAATAAGGCTGGTTTGTGCTACATTTCAAATAAAGTTTATGATGGTGGAGGCTGGTGATGTTATGGCGGTGTCAATATTCAGCATAAACTACATCACGTGGCGTGATGCGGAGCATGTGCCGTGACCGTCTGATGATTCTTTGAGCTGGAGTATTGTCCAGTGCCTGGGCATGCGCAGCATGCTGCTGTTAGCTGCGTTGTGACGCGATCTGGGCTTTAGTTTAAATCTCTGCTGGTCCGATCCCTGGCCGTGCCATGCTGGCACAACATGTCATGCCAGCTGAGCAACCTGCTGTTGCTTCATGGTTAGAACTCAATGCTGTTACTTGTCAGCTTTCAACAGTTGCAGTTTCGTTGTCAGAGCCTAGGCAGGCCTGCAGGCTACCAGCTGGTACACTGCTAGATATGCAGCATTCTAGCCTCTGCCCAACAGCGGAGTGCAGCCAAAGCCACCCGCTGGTGATGCAGAGCACAGTGATCCCTGCGTCATTCTGCATGAATTTTTTACTGCGTGTCTCTTGGCGTATACTGGGCCCGCAACACAATCCTACACAGCGAAACTTCACATACTATGTTGTCATGTCGCACAGCATGCCTTGTATTGCCAGCTTGTCAGTTTCTGTCACAAGTGGTGATTTGCAAGCCCATGTATGGCGCGCGATGGTGCGTGCTTTGATTGAGTTCACGTTGAGTTCAGCTGATGCACCTACTTCATCATTACATCTGTGACAGCCGCAGACAATGTCCTACGGGCCCAGGGCGTGGGCCCCGACCCATCACCCTTATCAGCATATGATGCATCACTTCCCTAATACCCATGTTCTGACAGGTCTCCAGTTCGAGCCGTTTGCGGCCATTCTGCTTATTTGTGAGCATACATCGTCTTGGGTACGTGGTGACAGTGTGGGGCAAGACCCTTGGACGGTCCAGCTGCACTCGTCACTGACATGATGACCTATTGGTAACATGCCGTGTGTCAGACCACTGTGAACATCAGACACTCACATACCTCACAGCTGTTGCCATGATGGGCATGTCTTTCTGTAAGAGGTGCCAACAGTACACGTGTGCAGCCATCACAGCATCACTGCTGTGGCTCCAGCTGAGGCACTACTCAATCAACTGCCACCACCTGATCCTGTTGTGTTTCGCTTGAAATACACCTGATCAGCATGTCAGCATCACTAAAATTTCAGCTTTCGTGCTCAAATGGTGCACACAGGCGACTTGCTCGCGTGCAGGCAGCAAAACGCCCACTCAACTGGCCACACCCGTCCGTGCCCAACAGCAGCTGCCTGTGGTAAGATCTGTGGCAATAATCCCACGACTATAATCACGCTATGTGTGTATATAAGCTGGCTTGGACAATGAGCAGCAGCAGCGATCGTCCTGACCTTGTATGTTCAAATCAACAGTGCCCCCGTCTTGTGCTGCAGGCTCACAAACGCTGCAAGGGGCCAAGGACGAAGATCACGCAGATTTGTCGCACTGTATGCGGCCGTGCTGCCGTTGGCAGCCACAGCAGTGCAGCCTGCTGCCACAGCAGCAGTAGCAGCGTCCTCATGGCCAGCATTGCTGCTCAGCTGTGGCGTGTTCATCCTGTGCTGTGCAGCAGCAGCATTGCTGTTGTCTGCCATTCCCCTGCTGTGGTCTCTGACCAGGACAACCAACCGTATGGAGAGTATGCTGCAGGTGTGCTTCAGTATTGGGTACATTATCACACCTCTTGGTTGCAGCAATGCTGTTCTTGGCAGATGAGTAGATGAGGCTGCTCAAGCTGCTCTGCCACCAGCAAAAGCAGCAGTATCACAGCAGGTGTAGATGGCCAGCACTCACCGCTACCATAGTTGGCTTTCAATTACTGCAGTAGGCTTGCGCAGAACAGTGGCAGCTCCTCCTCTGCATCCACAGACAGCACCCATGTCAGTTACGTTTTGCCGCACTCCTGGCAGAACTTAGACACAGAGCTTCCAAGCACAAGTAGAGTGCGTGCCACCACAGTCTGCTTGCGCATACAGCGCAACCATCCATTCCTTGTTGGCCATGCGCACTCAACTCCTATCTCAAACTCTGAGCTGTCTCTCAGAACAGCCTTGAGGAACAGTGCATCGAGCATGTGTTGCTGTGCCGCTGCTTGTGCAGACGCTCGAGTCAGAGCTGCCAGACACAGCAGCCAGCATGCGCATCTCCTCGCTGGAGCTCTCAGACTGCCTCGCTGAGATGGGTGCGCTCGGCAGCGACCTCAGCTCAGGGCTGAGGGCCTCAGCTCGACTCGCGAGTGCGGCTGAGTCTGGGGTGCGGCAGGGCGCGCTGCTGCTGGGTGGTAGCGTGGTGCCTGTGCTGGCGCGCAAGGAGACGCAGCTGCGAGGTACGGGGGTTGGGATTTATTAGATAATGTAATGTAGTCAGACAGCATGCTTGGTGCGTTGTCCCATGTAGCCATGTTGTTGCCACAGGGGTGGCGCTGTGGCTGTGGCCTGTATGTGTTATGTTTGCATGAACTCGTGTGGCGTGCAGTTATGCCAGCTGTAGCGCTTGCCATGACAGCCAGAAGGTACAGAAGGTATCAGTGTAGCAGTTCTCCCGCCACGCGCTCAAGCTATGCAACTGACCAACAGCATGTGGCCAACGTCTCTGTGCGGTGCAATGGTGTTTCTTGTTGCCAATTGCAGATGTTGTGGAGGCAGCACTCAAGGCACGGGCAGAGCTGGAGCCTCACGTAGGCAAGGCACGCCAGGCAGTGATAGGGGCCACAAGCAATGCACGGCGTGCTCGTGGCGCGCTGCTGCTGGCTCGGCTTGCAGGGACAGCAGTGAACATGGGCAGGGCAGTAAGGAGCAGCTTGGCGGCAGCAGCAGCGCAGCGCATTGCTGAGCAGGAAGCAGCAGCAGTGATAGAGTCTGCAGCGCTGAGGCGCTGGCAGCAGCAGCAGCAGCGGAGGTCACGTGGCAGCAGTCCCAGCAGCAGCAGCAGCCAGCCGCGTGCCAGTCCGGCTTGAAGTAAAGTCTGCCGTGGCACGTCAGCTACTGACTGAGTTGCATGTGCTTCTTCACATCACCAAGACAGCAGCCAGGGAGAGCAGCAGCAGTCGCTGCTGGCACTTGATAATTGAAGCGCCGTGTGGCAGTAAGCTTCGGCCATTGCCCAGCAGCAGCTGCAGCAGTGGCGGCAGCATACAATGCAGTAGTGCTGCGGGCTTTGCCAGACGTAAGCAGCTTTTAAATGGTGTTACCTGCAAGGCCAAGGGAGGCAGTGGCTGCACAGGTCAATTTCCTCACAGGCAAGCAAGGCAGAGGGCAGTGCGGTATCAGATGCATCTGCACTGCATGTGCACATTGAACATATAGCAAAGTTCCTTTTGTAAAGCACTTGTGGACCCTGCTTTGCAGGACTTGTGTATGTACAGCATGGTCTGCATTTGAGGCTGAGCGAGCTTGGGTGCGCAGCTAGCAGCACGATTAGCAGCTGCCACAGCAGGTCGCCTGCCTCAAATACGCGGAAAACGTGAACTGGGGATTCGTTGCATACTAAGCAACAGCATATCTCTCTCTCTCCTTTGCAGTTGTTTGCTGTTCTCCAGCTGAGGTGCTGTGCCCTGTTGTGTTTTGACTGGAACGGTGCGGCTTGCACTGTACAGTACTGTATTGTACTAGAACATGTGTGGCAGCCATGGTCAGTGGCGGAGCTGTTGTTACACGACCTCAAACATGCATTGCGTGGCAGTGTAGCACCCGCTTGCTTGTGTTTCTTGCTCCCCGGGGTGGGCTTGTGCCGTGTCAGCACTGGCATGTACATGTGCAGGTTGCTGTAGTGCCTGACACTGCCAGGCTGTAGCAGGCAGGTAAATGACAAGCACAATAATTTTGGGGTTATACCTGCGGACATGTTTAAAAATTGCATAGAGTTTATCGCTACATCGAACAGCTTTGTAGTGCACGTACTGTTGGCGCGAAAGCAGCAATGTCGAGACCTGGAAGCAAAGGGCTCGGAGCACTGTGCGTGAATGGCAGTGCACCCCCCACACGTTCAGTCGTTCGGACTAGCACAGCATCGAAAACGGTACGCTGCATGCTGGCCCTGCAGCAACAGCTACGTGGCACTGGAGCAGCAGCTTATGAACATTGCTCGTGCACACAGGCGAAGGCAGCAGAAAGCCCTTTGGAGGCTTTAACACACGCTTTAATAAAGAAAATGCGGGAAAGGTTTTCGGTGAGCAGGCCAGCGGTGCACATGGCTCTGTGACTGTGCATGTATGCACATTACTTTGAGCAGTACCCAACCCTGCTTGACACTGTTCACCAGAGGCAAGTGCAAGCAGCTAGGGCTCACATCTGACTCTGTGATACCTAAATCATCTGTACAGGAGGTCAGCAATGATTTAACCTCTCAGGAAATCATAGCCAAGGAGGTTACAGAGTTCATGCTCACAGCAGGCAGCGTACGGGTGAGTGGCGCAGCAGAACAGCACAGCAGTAGCTGTGTCCTGAACTGGTGCTGGCAGCAGCTAGTATCCATAAGCCCGATGTTGATGACACGGTGGACCACTGTGCTTTCATGACCTACATGGCAAACATATGCAGAAGCACAATCAGCAGCAGCGCTGGCATGCAGCATTACAGCAGCAGCACATACACACTGTGCGGCAATCAGCACACACCACACTGTGTGTAGGCTCGGGTTGCACCCGCCTTGGCTGCATCCTTGCACAGCAGCGTACCTTGGCACATCTAGGAGCACCTGTTTATCAAACAGCTTTTGCTGGTCTGCTCATACGTTGGCCTGCTGTTGCTTGCAGGAAGAGGACCTGTCACACCTGGAGGACAAAATCAGAGCGCGGCTGACAGGGGAGACACCCAAGTGAGCAGCAGTAGCAGCAGCGACAGCCATGACTGAGCAGGCAGCAGCACAGATGGGACAAGCAGCAGCTGGCGCAGGACCAGCGACACCATATCAGGGGCAGCAAAGCAGCAACAGCAGAGTGGCATCACCAAGATGCAGGATACAACAAATGCACCGCCAGCTACTGTCCGCTCACGCAGTTTGATAACCTGCACGCATGCAATGCTGCCGTATGGCCTCACGTATACTGTGTTGCCGCTGTCGCTGCTGCCGTGCAGCCGCAACACGCTTGCCAGCATGAAGCGCACGCAGCAGCAGGGCGACGAGTGGGCCAAGATCTACGCGCTGCACATCAAGGAGGGGCGCGAGCTGGACGAGCGCACCAAGGCGGCAGCAGCAGCAAAGGCGGCAGCACTCAAGCAGGTGCGCTTGCAGGATAAATGTGTTGGGCCTAGCGAGGCCAGGTGAAATGTAAGCAGCAGCAAAAGCGGCAGCCATGCAGCAGGTGCAGCTGGCAGGCGCAGTGTTTAGGCAAGCCTAACAGGGGCAGGTGGTACATGAGCAGCAGCACCGGGAGCAGCACCCGTTCACAAGACAGGAACTGCGGACTTTTGTTGGGCTCAGCATCATGCTGAGCGCATGATGCGCTGTAATAGCAGTTGTCCATGCTGGTAAAAGCGAACATCAACTGCAGCAGCAGGTCAAGTGCGCAGCCAGTGTGATACATGGTGTATTGCTGGTTCATGCTCACCTGCTGTTGCTGCTTGTGCTGCTCGTGTTGCTTCCCTGCGCCCTCAGGTGCTTGCGAGCCAGGTTGCTGACCGTGCAGCCAAGGAGCAGCATGCGAAGCAGGAGGAGCTGGAGTACGCGGCACAGGAGCAGGTGAGGCCCAGCTACAGAGCTACAGGCTGGCAGCGCAGCACGCACTAAGCAACAGCACAAGGTTGGTGTGTGTGTCTCCAGGGGGAGGTTGGCAAGAGGACAAAATGTAGCACACAGCATTTGGCTCCTCTGCTGCTGTACTTGTGAAAGAACTGCACAGGGATCTTGCCATAGTAAGACTCGTGGCTCAACTGTACACAACTGCTGTGCACCTTCTGGCTGCCGCAGGCGCAGCTGCGCGAGTGGGAGGCTGCTGAGGCCGCCAAGCGCGCAGCAGAGCGGGAGGCAGCACTGCGGCTCAAGGGAGACAGGGCAGCACAGCTAGCAGACAGGAACATGGTGAGAAGGGAAGAGATGCGTGCCTGCCTGCATTGCCAGTGCGTCTGAATGTGCATTGCACTGGCAGATGACTGCGTTGCTGTCAGTTTTTCGGCGAGCTGCACTTGTCTGCTTATACAGCTCATGCGCATGTGCACTGCCGGCTGTGACCTTCCTGCCACTGCTGCTGTTGCTCAATGCGAATATTTCTTGCGTGCCTGGCCTGCAGCGCAAGCGGCTGGCTGACAAGAAGCGCACCGCTGAGGAGGCTGAGCTTGCACTGTGCATTACACTGGCAGATGACTGCATTGCTGCTGCTGCTGCTCAATGCGATTAATTTGGTGTTCCTGGCCTGCAGCGCAAGCGGCTGGCTCATGAGAAGCGCACCGCTGAGGAGGCTGAGCTGGCTGCGCGTCTGGCGTATGAGGCTCGAGCTGAGTTTGAGAAGGAGGAGGCGGAGCGGAAGGCGGCAAAGGAGGCGCTCAAGGCCTTCCTGCTCAAGTGAGGGGCAGAGTGTTTGATGTATGTGTGTGATCTAGCAGCAGGCAACTTGGTGTGTGCCGCATGTTGGGCTTTTGGTGTCTGGCGCTTGCAGTGCTGTTGGAAAATTCCACTGCAGCAGCAAGCCTGAAGGCTGTCAAGGATGCAACCAAGCAGCGTTGTGCGCTGATAACCTTTGTGATTACAACTGGCGCTGCGTCTTGCTGTGTGTTGTATCCCTGCTGCAGCAATGACAGCCTGAAGGCGATCAAGGAGGCAGCCAAGCAGCAGGAGTGCGCTGATAGCGTTGCTTGAACACGGCTGACGCTGTTGTGTTTTGTATCCCTGCTGCAGCAATGAGAGCCTGAAGGCGATCAAGGAGGCTGCCAAGCAGCAGGAGTGGGCATCAGACAAGGCCATCATGGAGGAGTACGCGGCGCAGATGGAGAAGCAGGAGGCGGCACGCCGGGCACAGGTGGGGCGGGGGCAGCAGGGCCGGATTAAACAGGCAGATCGTCAGGCAGGCTGTGTGAATGTGATACTGCCGCAATGGTAGAGACACTAGGCGGCAGGTTGGGTCGGGATGCACAGGGAGCGCATGGCTTAGCGCTCATGCGCTCAACTATGCTGCTGCTGCTGCTGCATGCAGGTTGAGAAGCTGAAGGCGTGGCAGGCAGCCCAGGAGCGTGAGGCAGCTGTGCGGCCAGAGGCCAAGCGCTGGATAGACCCAGCCATTGTGGAGAGGTGCGCTGGGGTGGGGCTGGCATATGGCACTGGGAAGGCCCACCATTGCGCTGGGAGAAGTTAGTAATGAAGCAGTCGTACTACGAGCAAGTTGCTGCAACGCATGTATGCGTAAGTGCGCAGACAGGATGCTGCTGCAACCTGATTGAGTTGCATACATAGGATTGCAGCAGCTCCATGCCTTGTACTACAGTGTCTGTGGGCTGCATGTGTCAGTGCACAGGCGTGCTGACGACTGCTGCGTGGCACTGCTGTGCAGGTACACGCGTGAGGCTGAGGCAGCCGCTGCTGCTGAGGATGAGCGGCGCAAGGCTGCCGTGAAGGCCAGCAGCAAGGTGCTGGCCGCATCGCTGGCTGAGCAGCTGGTGCTCAAGGAGACGCTGAAGCACGCACATGACGGCGAGGAGCAGGTGCGGCTGCAGGGCGCAGCGATTTGTGCCAGCAATCGCCCCACCTGTTGGGTCTGGTCCATGCCTGCAAGTCACCAGCAGTGCGTTACGCAAAGACACTGTTGCCTCTGGCTGTCTCTGGTTGCAGTGTGTAGTGGCTGCTGTGTTGCACACCGCTCACGCTCGTTACTCATGTCTGCTGCTCCCCGCAGGCTGCCATCCTTGCACTGCGTGATGGCGTTGCTGCGGAGCAGGCGCGGCGCTGTGCTGAGCGTGCCGCTGAGGAGGCCAAGAAAGTGGCACTCAAGGCAGCCCTGGAGGAGCAGATGAAGCTCAACGCGACACGCAGGTGGGCACAGGCGCGCTCGGTGCGCTGCAAGCAAGGCTTGCATAGGGGCGGCGAGTACAGAACACAGTCTGTGTGTGCTGACAAATTTGAGAGAGGTTAGTTACACGTGGGTCCAGTCACCATCTTAGATGGTATGAGCCACCCCAAATGAACACATTGTCAACACGTGACGGAAAGAGATGAGCACAGCAGTAGACCATACTGTATCCATCTTGATGAACGCAACGTCTCTCTAATATCAAGCAAAGATATATCTGCGGTGTGCCAGCGGCACACCCCACTCGACCAGCAGCTTGCTCAAGAGAAGCGTAACCAACCAAAAGCATGTTGTCAAGATTGATCAACCAGAAGGCACGGACACACTATCACAACGGCGGCAACTTGCGGCAGCAGCAAATCCCAAGTACTGCAGTGAGCATGCACATGTAAAGTAGTAATCAACGTCATTCAAGGAGTAGGAGCAACGGCATCTAGAGTTTTGTCTAAGGGAACATAGTCATCAGGTTGGACCGGCACACTTGGGTGGTCCGGTGATAGCCCTAGCAAAGCAGACCGATACAGCCACATCTGGTACACTACCACAGCCAGGCGCTCTTGATCCTCACAGCCAAATATCTTGGAGACTAACTCAGATGCATAACGGTCCACGGTACCAGGCGGATAAAACACTGTCGTGCACGAACTACGCAAATGGTCATCAGCAGGGCACTCCAAAAGAAAGTGCTTGAGATCCTCCGCATTGTCATACGTGCCCGTCCTTGCATGCACGCGTTACATCGCGTATGCAAGCGTCTTGTATCACCACACTGCTGCTCGCGTCTTGCAGGATTGTTGCGCCCATGAGTGAGACCGAGAAGCTGATCAACAAGCAGCTGCTGGAGAAGGTGGCGCAGGCAGTTCTGGGGCAGCTAGCGGCAGGCCCAGTGCGCACCAAGACAGCACAGCAGCAGGCAGCAAAGTCCGGCAGGGTATGACATGATGTCAGTCGACGTTGATGCCAAGGCATAGTTTGAGACCAACACATGGCTGGTGTGGTCCACAGGGGTGGCCCCTGCAGTGAACCCTGCAGCAATTTGGGACGACAAAGTTGTGGACCTGTGTAAGCAGATCAGCCATTGAACGGGAGTTGCGGCTTTGACTGTGCTTGTAAGGCCTTTACTGAATTTGAACACCAGGCGTGGCTTATTGCGTGAGCGAGGATTTGCTCAAATGTCAGCAAGACTGTGGTGCTTGCACGTCAGCTGACCTAACCTGCGGCAGGTTCTCAGAACACACTAGCCTAGAGCGCTGAGTGTCAGTTGCCGTGATTTTAGACAGAGTGCCAGGCCGGCAATGAATGGACGCTGGCGGCTCACGCTACGAAGAGGTTGGCTGCAGGCTGTGTGCCACTAGGCAGTACTGCCAGCCGGCAGGCAACATTACAATGTTGCCACCAGCGCGGTGCCTGCCGCCTTCCACTGCCGCATATGCATGATGGCGCACTGACAGCGTCATGCACTGCGCGCACCTGTACGGTTTTTTCTGTTACCAGGGGGGGCTTCACTGGCTGGCCTACACAGCAATCACCTGTACAGTTCAGGCGCAAACGCATGCCCCACCTGATTAAAGGTCAAGCCTTGACGGTCCACAAACAAAATGTTCAACCGGCTGGCCGCACCCGATTCAGCTAGGTCAACCCAACTGCCGGGGGCCTGAGGTGCTGCCTCGCCAGAAGACCAGCCACACACGGCACCCCTACTGAGCTTTAGAGCCTGGAGGGGATGGTAGGGGGTGTGAAGACCATACGTCACGCACACCCCCTCCCTCAACGTACGCGGATGTTAAGTGTAACACATCTCGCGTAGACACTCACTCACTCACCCACACACGCCCTGTACCAGGAGGTGTGCCCAGCACCCGGACCAAGGCATTCAAGTACACTTTGGCATTGCCCGTTGTCCAACCTGATGATGTACAGCCGCTGCACACGCGCGCACATGACACCCCATACTGATACAACTTTGTTCACAGAGTTGATTAGCTGTGGATCTACAACGGGTCCAAGAATATCATATGCTGGCTGGGCTAATCCTGCCTCTTCGTCTTTACTTCTGCACTAGCCGGTTGTCTAGCTGCTCAGGCCTGAAGCGTGCCACCATCGCTGCAGCTGCTGCCAGGCTAGCCCCAAGCAGCCACATCGCCATAGCATACCCGCCAGTTGCGTCACGCAGAACACCGATTATGACAGGACCCCAAAATGACCCGAAACAGCCAATTGTATTGTACAATGCCAGCCCTAACGCCTTCTCTTGTGGTACAATGCTAGCAGCGACTAGCCCTGTCTGCACACCGTTTGCTCCATTGATACCTACATGCGCAAGCGTCAGCACCGTGAATGCAGCCACACTGGCTGCCACAGATACCCTGCCAGCTGCTGCTGCTGCTGTTCTGCTGACCGATGCAAGGCCTCCTGCTGCTGCAGCAGGCAGCAGCAGCAGTGCTACTGCACCCAGCAACCACGCGCCTGCGATGTGCCAGCGCCGCTCTCCAGATCGCTGACTGTGCCATGCGTTGGCGAGGTGAAAGAGCGAGGCGGCTGCGTAGGGTATTGCGCTGAGCAACACCACGTAAACACCTGGGGATGCTGCATGATGCCCTGCAGGCTCTGGTGATCCTCCTATTACTGCAATCTTGCTGTTGCTGCTGATGGTGCCGACAGCTACACCAGCAGCAGTCATATCGCCATTGCTGCTGTTGTAACTACTACTGTTGTTGCTGAGGCTGGTCTCTAGCAGCTGAGGGCTTGCTGTTGCTACTGCTGCTGGTGCTGCCAAGCCACTTGCAACCCCACTACCACCAGCCGCCAACAGCATAGCCTGCACAATCATGGGTGTATAGTACAAGATGCCATTGCCAGGTATGTCATGCAGTATGCGCCAGCAGCCGGCGTACAGCACAACCCTGTTACGTGCAACTGCCATCAAGGCCTGCCACCTGCTGCCGCTGTAGCCAGGTGCAGTGGGCCTAGCAAGTTCACTGCTGCAGCAGCCTGACACACCGCCAGCTGATGTCAGGCCGCTGTGGGAGCTAAGGTTGTGCCTGTCAGCTGACTCTGCTGCTGCTGCATCTGAGAGGGTGTGACTTAAAGCTAGCAGCAGGTGCCACTCGCTGTCTGCTGCTGCTCCTGCAGCTGCTGCAGTGGCACTGTCCTGCACGCCATCCTCTACATGGCTGCTTGGTAATGCTGCTGGACAACCATGCTGCTGCTGCTGCTGCTGGTCCCGGCTGCTGATGCTGGCACTTCTACTAAACAACTGCATGTCCAGGGATCCACTATGCACACACACCATCACATCATCCTCCACAGGTAGTACCTTGCTGCATGCAGCGTGTGGTGCTGTACCATCTGCTTCCTTTGCAGCGGCTGCTGCAGCTGCTGCTGCCACTGCTGTGCTGAGTGCTTCACGCTGGCTGGGTGGCATGAAGGTGGCGGTTGCAATGCTGCCTGGCAGCCAGTACCTGCAGCAAGTTGCCATGTAGATAACAGTTCACTCAGTCACATAGTCACATAACAAAGCATTGTTGAAGCTGGCTGGGTGGGATGAGGGTGGCGGTTGTGATGCTGCCTGGCAGCCAGTACCTGCAGCAAGATGTCATATACGCAACAATTCACTCAGTCACATAACCAAGCATCGCTGAAGCTGGCTGGAGTCCGATTTGCTGAGAAATTTAGCAAAAAAAAGGCAAAAAAATGGCTTAATATTAAGCCTCAGGTAATAAAGAATTTTGTGACTTTAGCCAATGATAGCACTTCTTGGTCAAGAATTACTGGAGAGCTGTATGAAGGGTAACTTTCACGTACAGTTCGGAGACGAATAGCTGTTATAACCAAAAGGTGGCTGTTTAGTTTTATAACGTTAACTCACAACCATTCATTGCGGGGTGGCATGAAGGTGGCGGTTGCAATGCTGCCTGGCAGCCAGTACCTGCAGCAAGTTGTCATATAAGCAACAGTTCACTCAGTCGCATAACCAAGCATCGTCCATGTCTTTCAGAAGCTGGCTAGGTGGCATGATGGTGGCGGCTGCAGTGCCGCCTGGCAACCAGTATCTGCATGCATGCATACATACACAGCATATGTCACAGCGCCCTGAAGCATTACAATCATAATGCACCCTAATCGTCGAGTGCTGGCCTGTCAATCCCGACAGTCCCCGTATCCTGTGTGCATGGATGCCAACACTGTTGCACCTGCCCGTCTGCCATCTTCATGCTGTCACCCCCCTGCCCTTTGCCAACACCTGTGCCCGCAGACAAGCAGAAACAATAGTATGCAAAATTGTGGGGGCAGCTCCCCCTGAGCACTGCTTCTGGGCGCACCTGATGGCTTGGCGCACCTGATGGCACAGCCAAGGAGCAGTGCAGGCAGCCCATCAAGCAGGAACAGTCATCTAACAAGTCACAGCATCCGCCGCCTGCTGTGTGCATTACGCCCCAACGCTCAACAGCCGCCTTGCCCGCGATGTAACCAGCCACGAATGCGAGCGCCATCAACACACTTCGACGCTGGTAACACCCAGTGAAGCGCTGCACACCAGTGCGACTGCGAGCGCGCGTACCTTGCGAGTATGCATCATGCATGCAGTCAGCGCACCTGATCGCGCAGCCCAGCAGCAGTGCGGGCATCCCCTCCAGCACAACAGCCAACCAACAAGCCACAGCATCTGTCACCTGCTGTGTGCGTTATGCCCTGACGCTCAACAGCCCTCCTGCCCGTGATATAACCAGCCACGAACGAGAGCGCCGTCGACACAGTTCAACACCTGTAACACCCAGTAAGGTGCTGCACACCAGTACGATTGCGTCCCATGCGGCGTACAAAACCAGTAAGCATCGCGCATGCATCCAGCGCACCTGATGGCGCAGCCCAGCAGCAGTGCAGGCAGCCCCTGCAGCAGGAAGAGCCAGCCGACAAGCAACAGCATCCGCCACCTGCTGTGTGCATCATGCCCCCCTGACGCTCAACAGCCGCCCTGCCCGCAGTGTAACCAGCCACAAACGATCGCGCCGTCAACACCTGTAACACCCAGTAAAGTGCTGCACGTTGATACGATTGCAGACCATGCGGCACACTACATCAGAATGCATCATGCTGGGTGCATTCAGCGCACCTGATGGCGCAGCAGTGCGGGCAGCCCCTCCAACACAACAGCCACCAACACGCCACAGCATGCACCACCTGCTGTGTGCATTATGCAGCGTCCACACCAGTAAGCATCATGCGCAGTCAGCGCACCTGATCGCGCATCCCAGCAGCAGTGCAGGCAGCCCCTCCAGCAGGAACAGCCACTGCCAGCCCCGCAGCCCACCCACGCCGTCCAGCAGCAGCAGCCCCGCAGCAACAGGCGCAGCAACAACCTGCACGCAGACAGAGATCCACGTGATGCAGGCCACGGTGAAAAAACATTCATAAATGTAAACGGGGGCGGGGGGGCATGCATACATCACACCTTCCTCAACTGTACATACTGATAAGGGTGATGGCATATCACAACATGCGATCCAGCAAATACTAGTGTGGGGCTGCTATGCCTGTTTCTGCTTTTGCGACAGGGCAGTATGGTACAGAAGGCAGGGCTGAACAGCCAAAAAAAATATCCATGCTGAAGGTATCATCGCCGCACCGCTAATCACAGGATGATTTACAGTCCTATCAAATGCTCACCTGGGATACCGTGATGCCTGTCTCAATGAGTGAGTAAGGCAGCGTGGTCTTGTCAGCCGGGTAGAACTGCGACACGTAGTACCACACGCCAGGCAGGGCACCGCTCTCAGCCAGACCCAGCAGCAGCCGCAGCAGCACAAAGCTCACAGGGCCCCGCACCAGCGCAAACGCCTGCGCCAGCAGCAACCCAGCAGCAGCAGCAGCAGACGCAGCAGCACAAGATTACATAACCCGCACCGTTGCAAACGCCTGCGCCGGCAACGATCCAGCAACAGCAGCAGCAGCAGCAGCAGCAGGTCCTTATGCGTGCTTGCCACTGACCTCGGGCAGTCAAGCGGTGCTATCACAGCAGGGTGATCAAACAATTCTGTTCAGCAAATGTACCTATTGCCTGGTGCTGCAGACCTCCCTTTGCGCTAGTTACCTGTCACATGTTGTCACTGGATGCAAGGTGTCAACAGACACAGGCCCAGGAGGAAGAGCATGCAAGCATGCATCATGTGACTCACCGATGCAGCTAGGCCCCACACAATTGTGATCGCAGACAGCCAGGCAGGTCCCCCAAAGCGCAGCAGCAGGAAGTTGCTTGGCAGCTGTCCCAGTGCATATGCAAGGAAGAATGCACCGCTGCCTAGGCCGTAAACGCTGCTGCTGAGGTTCAGGTCTTGGCTGAGCTGGATGCTGCAGCATGAAGATTGGTCACAGCAGCAGCAGCAGCAGGCAGGGAGGGCGGATGTTGGACGGTAGACAGAGCATGCAGCATGCCATGTGCCAAATGACTGGCCGCGCAACTGTGCAGCTGAACCTTGCAAGGCCCCGGTGCAGCAAGTGTATGTGCAGTGCCTTGTCAGCAGCGTACGCAGATGAAGTTTGCTGGACGCAGCTCTGCTGCGCACCTTGCAAAGCTGAGGTTGGTCCTGTCGACTGCAGTACCAAGCCAACAAGAAGAGCGTAGCCACATCCGCATAGAGCAGCAAACAAGGCAGCATGTGAGCATTGAAGCACTGGATACAGCTGTTGCCCAGCAATTGTGCAGGGAAGAGCTCTTTGTCAGCATCACATAAACGTAACAGTGCCACTCAGTGACATTGCATAGCCTCAACTCAGCATAATGCTGGAACCTGCATTGGCCACAACAACGTGAAGCTCCTCTGGTGCACCAATATATGGTGCGTGTGCTGACTGGGTATTGCCAGACAACAGGTGAAGCAGGCATGCTGGGCTGTGCATTGCTGTTCGTCAAGCGCAGCTGCTGCTGATGCACATGCATGACCGGCAGTGGGCCAGCCACAACAATAGCACGTTGCCCCAGCCAGCTACTACTCACTGTAGGAGACCATCACGAGCAGCAACAGCAGCGGCAGCAGGCGCATTGACACTGCACGCTCAGCTGCCAGCAGCACAGGGCAGGCTGGGGGCGCACCATCCTGCTGCTGCTGCTCCTGTTCCGCAGCTGCTGCATTCCTAGGCAGCAAGTGCTCAGCGTCTTGGCTTTCCTGCCTGCTGCTTCTGCGGCTGAAACTGCCAGATCCTACTGCTGCTGGGCGGGGGTGGGCTGCCTCCCAATGACGGTGCGGTGCATGTGAAGAGTCCGAGGTTGCCGCTTGCAGGAAGTGCTGCTGCTGCTGCTCCAATCCATCTGGTGGTGGTGGGGACCTGACAGACCTGCTGCTGCTCATGATGGCAGGCCGCAGCGCGACACCTACTGTCGAGACTGACCAGGCAGAGGTGCTGGCATGCTGCTTCTTGGGCCTGCTGCACTAGGCAACATGTGGTGAGGAATCCAAGCTTGCTGATGTCACACCCGCTCCAAAGTCTGCCTGCAGCGCTGCCACACGCACCAGCGAATACGATTGTCGACTAGAGGTTCTGGTTTATTGTTTTGTGTGGTGACGAGACTGACGTGAGCTATGATAGTTCAAGAATGCAGCGAGTCCTGGGAGTTCACATGAGCAGAACTTCAGAGCACAGCTGAAGAATGGGCTGGTGCAGAGTGGTGCGTGGGTCTGAAAGCAATGAAAGGCTTAGCTGTTGTAAGCCAGCACACACTGCTACTTTGGCTATCAACATCAATCAAGGGTGGTTACCATTTTGAGCCCTGTGCCCAGGTCACTTTCTTGCTGCTGTGCTGCCCCATGTCCCTGCAGCGGTGTTTACCACCTTGTTTGTGTTGATGTGCCGTAGGTTAGATATGGCTTCCTATGGGTGCTAGCTTGTGCGTTGAGAGGGAAGGCTAGCTAAAATGGGTGCTGCACGCAAGTTGCAGGTGTGCGGAGACGCTCATTTGCACTTGAAGTGAGTTATTGTTGGCTTGGATGATGTTGCGAACCTGAACGCGATGCTGCTGTACGCAGAGCGAGATCGATCGATGCTTGAAGAAGGTGCAAGAGGGCATAGACGAGTTTGATCAAATATGGCAAAAGGTAAGTTTAAAGTGCAGGTGCATCGATCATCGACACTGCAGAAGCCTGGCTGGCTTGGAGAACAGCCCCACCAGCCATCTATCGGGCTTTTCAGTTCAGTAGCTTGCTCCGCGACCGTGTCAGAAGCACAAACAGCAAATCTGCCGTTTAAAAATATGTCAAAGCCAGCAGTGGCAGCATGCCAGGCCTTGGTACCGACAGCAGGCAACTTGCAGCAGTGCAGCGGTTGACAGGGGACTGTGGATGCTGCTGTGACAGGTGCACGACACAGAGAACGCCAATCAGAAGGAGAAGTTCGAGGCTGATCTCAAGAAGGAGATCAAGAAGCTGCAGCGGATGCGGGACCAGATCAAGTCATGGTGAGCAGCAGACAGACAGCAGCAGCAGCAACAGCAGCAGCAGGCTGCACAACCACTAGGACAGCAAGCACGGCATCGGATGCAGCAACTGAAGCGGCATAGCAAGCAGCATCTGCAAGTGCCATCGTGGTTGTCAAAAAACTGCAGCATGGTGCTTTTGCTCCAGTGCAGGCGTTCAGGTATGACAGCAGGTACAGCAGCGCTGCTCTGGGACCCCAAGCAGTGCACTACAACAAGCAGCTGGCTACTGCTGGAGTTCTTCCCGTCCTTGGAGCACATGTTGGACATATGGACCAAAAAAGAACGATCTTGGTTGGCCTGCTTGCTGCTTCTTTTGCTGGCATCATTGCGTGTCCCTGTCTCGGCAGCGCCTTGCTGTACGTTGTGCTGCCGTAGGTTTGCTTGCTTGCAGGACATGTGATGTGTCGGCCTCAGCCGTCCCCGTTTGCTGTGCAGGGTACCCTGGCATGGTTATCATCTGCGTCTGTCTCAGCAATGCCTGTACGGTGTTGATGTGGCTGCTGCGTGCTTGCAGGATATTTGATGCAAGGATTTCAGCTGCGCCTCTCCTGTGCTGCGTCTGCTGCGTGCCTGCTGGCATGACTATCACATCGTTTGTGTCTGTCTCAGCAATGCCTGCACTGTGTTGGTATGGTTGCTGCTGCGCGCCCCTGCAGGATATCTGGCGCGGACATCAAGGACAAGAGCGCGCTGCTGGAGGCGCGCAAGAGCATAGAGCGGGAGATGGAGCGCTTCAAGACCTGCGAGAAGGAGGCCAAGATGAAGCAGTTCAGCAAGGCAGCGCTGGGACAGGTGCGGCGCGGCAGCAGCAGCAGCAGTAGTGTGCACATACCCTGGATATGTGCAGCAGTTCAGCAAGGCAGCGCTGGGGCAGGTGCGGCGCAGCAGCAGCAGCAGTAGTGGTGTGCACTTACCCTGCATATGCTCAGCAGGGCAGCGTTGGGCCAGGTGCGGCATACATCCAGCAGCAGCAGCAACAGTAGTAGTGTGCACATCCTGCATATGCTCAGCAGGGCAGCGTTGGGCCGGGTGCGGCGCACATCCAGCAGCAGCAACAGCAACAGTAGTAGTGTGCACATCCTGCATATGCTCAGCAGGGCAGCGCTGGGCCGGTTGCGGCGCACATCCAGCAGCAGCAGCAACAGTGGTAGTGTGCACATCCTGCGTATGGTGCTGCAGCACAGCGCTGGGACAGGTAGGGTGCTGTACAGCAGCAGCAGTAACAGAAGGAGGCCAAGATTAGCAGTTCAGCAAGGCAGTGCTGGGACTGGTGGCGGCGTACAGGGTCAACACTAGCAGCAGCAGCAGCAGCAGCAGCAGCGTGGTGCATATCTTCTGCATATGGTCAGCAGGCCAGCGCTGGGCCAAGTGCGGCGCAGCGTCAGCAGTAGCAACAGTGTGCACATATCCTGCAAATGTTCAGCAGGGCATCGTTGGGCCAGGTGCAATGCTGGCAGGTTAGCAGCAGCAGCAGCATGCACGCCAAGGGGCCAAGCGCCCACCTCAGCTGCACGAACAGCAGCAGCTGCGGCACGGGTCAAACCACAGCGAAAGTGCTGAGCCCTGACGCGCAGTCTGAAGCAGCAGCAGCACTGTGCTCGTCACAGCCAGGCAGCACTCCAGAGTCAGGCCCGCCGCACATAGCAGTTGCCGTAGACATGCATGCCATGAGAACCGTCATCAGCAGCTGCTTTGCTGGTCATATGCCGCCATATACTAAGTGTTAGTTGGACTCCCGCCCTGCGTGTCGGAGCAGGCCAAACCTGCTGTTGGGTGCTGTCTGTGTGGCATGTGCAAGGCTGCTAACCCAACGTCCCTGCTGCGTGCGATGTCCCCCACAGGCGGACGAGCTGGAACCCCAAGGAGCAGGTCTAGCTACTGCCTGCTGCAAGACATGGCTTGCGCTGCAACGTCTCCAATGCAACCTGACCTCTTTTCATGTGCTGCAGGCTGACAAGCTTGACCCCAAGGAGCAGGCCTAGCTGCTGCTGCATGCTGTGACCCATATCTTGTCGCGTGACCTACTGACCTACTATCATGACCCCTTTTCATGTCCCTTTTCATGTCTTCCGCAGGCCGACAAGCTGGACCCCAAGGAGCAGGCCAAGATGGAGAGCCGCGAGTGGATCAACGACATGGTGGACAGGCTCAACGTGCGCATCGAGCAGTTTGAGTACGAGATGGAGGAGCTGGCGGCAAACCTCAAGAAGAAGGCCAAGCCGCCGCCAAAGCTCGTGCAGGTGCGGCGTGTGTTTTCAGGCGTTATGGTTTGGATGTGTATGCGGCGTATGTATGCCTGTGGGCTTGACTGGTTGATATGAGACGAAGGCCAAGCCGCCACCCAAGCTGTGCAGGTGCGGTTCTGATGAGGCCAGGCCTTGTGAAAGGTGCTATATGCAGCCATATGTATGCCTGTGACTGGTGACAAAAGAAGGCCAAGCCGCCGCCAAAGCTGGTGCAGGTGCGGCGCGCGTGTGTTTCAGGCCTTATGATCCTTCTATATCGGCCTGCAGGAGAGTGCTCGTGCTCCAAAAAGGTATGTAATGCCAAGAGTCCTCTGCACTCGCTGCCTGGCTCATCATGCTTGGCTGTCTGCTGCGTGTGTGCTGGTGTGTCCTGCAGCTGGAGGAGGTGATGACAGTGCACTTTAAAGTTAGGCCATGCAATGAGTCCTCTCACTTACTGCATTCGCTGCTTGGCTCATTACACTCTGCTGTCTGCTGCATGTGTGCTGCTGCCGTGTGCAGCTGGAGGAGGTGGTGACTGTGCACAAGAAGCACACCTCTGCTGGGGTTTTGTTTGCATAGTGCATCCTCTCTTGCTTGTTAGGCGCCATTGTTTTACGTGCATCATCCCCCCTGCTGCTGCTGCTGCCGTGTTCAGCTGGAGGAGGTGGTGACGGTGCACAAAACGTTAGGCCATGCCACGAGTCCTCTGCGCTCGCCGCCTGGCTCATCGTACTCTATCTGCTGCGTAAAGGGGTTGAGTTGTACGTGATTGCAGAAATAATGCAGCAGATGCAGCACTCACATGCTGCGTGTGTGCTGTGTGTCCTGCAGCTGGAGGAGGTGGTGACTGTGCACAAGAAGCACACCAGTGCGCTGGAGAAGGCGCTGCGCTGCCTGGACAACGACGCCATCACCAGCGAGGAGATCGACCCGCTCAAGGACGACCTGGACTACTACATCGTGAGTTTGGGGGGGGGCTGCACAAGCCTGCAGGGGGGCTGCAGCCTTGTGGGGTATGTGCTGTTATGTGCTGTTTGACTGGTTCAGGGTGAACTGGGCAGCGGGACTACATCGTGAGTGCCTAGCTGTCTGCAGGCTGGTGGGCTTTTTTGCGCTGTTTAGCTGGTGCGGCGTTGATTGAGTGCGGGAGAGTGCGAGATGTGCTAGAGGGGGGCTGTTATCAGAAGGAGGGAACTGCTCAAGGACGACCTGGACCGCTACATCGTGAGTGCAGGGGGGGACGTCTTTGGTCATTCAATGTCATTTTCTATACTGGTGGGTGCTGATGGGTGAAGCATTTAGTGGCGTTTCTTGATGGCCTGTTGCAGAACGTGCCTGTCACTGCAGCAGCGTTGCCATGCGTTAAAGGCGACGTCGCATTCCATGCTGGTCTGCGCGTCAGCATGTCCCCGCGCTGATGTGGCATGGCTGCCACTAGACGTAGATGTGTGCTGGCCACCGCAGGTATTGAGCTGGATGAGCACTTTGATGAGCACTACGACAACACGGACGACATGTACTGCCTTTTCACACTATCAATGCGCGGACAGCGAACTCAGCTTTGCTGCACTGCTTGATCCACTGCAGGGCATGGAGCTCGAGGAGCATTATGACAACACGGACGACATGTACTGTGACATCGCGGACAGGCTGGAGGCAGTTGAGGCAGCAGCGCCGGCTGCCTCCATCAGCAGCAGCATCGGCGGCCACATCGGCGTCAAGGGCAAGGACGGAAAGGCCAAGGGCAGCGGCGGAGGAGCTAAGGTGCGCTGCTGCTGCTGCTGCTGCTGCTTTTGTTGGCCTTTATTCGTGGCTTCTCCCATGCGATCATGCAGCACAGTTGCAGGTAGCAAAACAGGGCTTCTGCAGCGATGCAGCAGTTGAATGTTCCTGCAAGGGCAGCAGTTGAAAGGGCAGCAGTTGAGCAGTAGCTGCAAGGCCAAGGGCAGCGGGGGAGGCGCCAAGGTGCGCTGATTACTTGTTAGCTGGTGTTGTTTTTGCCCTTTTTGTGGCTTTTTCCCTATTTGATCACGCAGCACAGTTGCAGGCAGCAGAACAGGGTGCTGTAGCTATGCGGCAGTTCCAAGCGTGTTGTCGCAAGTGCATCAGGGGAGGTTTTAGGGTGGCTTTAGCGCTCACCTTGCATGCTTGCGGCCTGGCGTTTTCCCGCGTGCTTGCAGGACGATGACGAGCGCGAGAAGGAGAAGGAGCGGGAGCGGGAGCGCGCGGCAGCAGCAGCAGTCAAGGCGCAGCTCATTGCGCAGGGCAACAGCAAGTGAGTGAGGCTGTTGGGAATTCTGATCAGGCAGCAGTAGCTGTGGCAGCGGCAGCTGGCGCGTGCTTTTCCGGCTGCAGGCAGCAGGGGAGGATTCAGTGGAGATTTGCGCTTGCAGACAGGTGCAGAGTCGCCTCTGTACTGTCGGAGACTACATCTGGTGCTGCCTTCCTGGGTTGCCCATCGCAGATATTGATTGCAAAGCAGAGCAATGCATGCAGCCTTCCAAGCAAGCTTGCTTTATCGCTTTCCACTCGACTTGCCTTGCCTGCAGTGTGAAGCCACCCACCAAGCTCACAATAGCTCACAACATCTCACACTATTGTTTGTGCTCAACTGCTCGTGCATGCAGTGTAAAGCCGATGCGAGCGAGCAGGCATGTACTGTCGTGCACTACAGCTGACACTGCTTTGCAAGGGTCCCCATTGCAAAGGTTCGCTGCACAGCAGGACATGGCATTCAGAATCTCAACAAGCTCACATTAGCTCACAATATTGTTTGTGGTCTACCCCCTTCTTGCCTGCAGTGTGAAGCCGCTGGAGGAGTGTGCTTGCAGGCATGAACTGTCATGCACTACAGCTGACACTGCTCTGCTAGGGTCTCCATTGCAGAGGTTCGCTGCACAGCAGGACGCTAGCATTCTTAATTCAGTATTCCGGGCAAGCCCACAATAGCTCATACCACTTGCTCACACTATTATTTGTGCTGAACATCTTTCGCCTGCAGTGTGAAGCTGCTGGAGGAGGACATGGCATCCGTAGATCTGAATTCCAGGCAAAGCCCACAATAGCTCACACCACTTGCTCACACTATCGTATGTGCTGAAAATATTTCGCCTGCAGTGTGAAGCCGCTGGAGGAGTGTGCTTGCAGGCATGCACTGTCGTGCACTACAGCTGACACTGCTTTGCAAGGGTCCCCATTGCAAACGTTCGCTGCACACCACTTGCTCAAATTATTGTGTGTGCTGAACATCTTTCGCCTGCAGTGTGAAGCCGCTGGAGGAGGACATGGCATCCATAACAGATAATCACGGGCAAGCCCACAATAGCTCACACCACGTGCTCACACTATTGTGTGTGCTGAACATAATTCGCCTGCAGTGTGAAGCCGCTGGAGGAGTCAGATTGCAGGCATGAACTGACTTCCACTACAGCTCACA
>CADDIJ020000612.1:39213-109208 GCA_902809745.2 Tetradesmus lagerheimii
GTACTGTCGTGCACTACAGCTGACACTGCTTTGCAAGGGTCTCCATTGCAGAGGTGTGCTGCACACCACTTGCTCAAATTATTGTGTGTGCTGAACATCTTTCGCCTGCAGTGTGAAGCCGCTGGAGGAGGACATGGCATCCATAACAGATAATCACGGGCAAGCCCACAATAGCTCACACCACGTGCTCACACTATTGTGTGTGCTGAACATAATTCGCCTGCAGTGTGAAGCCGCTGGAGGAGTGTGCTTGCAGGCATGTACTGTCGTGCACTACAGCTGACACTGCTTTGCAAGGGTCTCCATTGCAGAGGTGTGCTGCACAGCAGCTCACACCACTTGCTCACACTATTGTTTGTGCTGAACCCTGCAGTGTGAAGCCGCTGGAGGAGGACGAGCGGCCCAAGTCAGGCCCACACGGCGTGCCGCGCCCCACAGCCCTCAGCAGCGTCGGCTCAGCACCCATGCCGCCACCGTCGCCACTCGGGGCACCGCAGCCGCCAATACAGCCGCCTGGCAGTGCTGCTGCTGCTGGGGCTGGGGCTGCTGCTGTTGTACCGCCGTCGCCGCGCACGCAGCTGACGTCGCGACCGTCTGGGGAGGTGCCACCGAGTCCTGCACAGCAGGTAGGAGCAAAAAGGGGTGCAAAAAGCCAGGCTGTTGACGCAGTGGGCAGCTGTATGCTGTTGCATCATGGTTGTGTATATAGTTACAGGGCTGATGTGTGCTGCTGGTGTTGACAGCAGAGGCTTGCTGCTGTTTGTTTGCATCATGTCCTTGTGCGGGCTAATGCAGCGATCTTGAGCTGAGGGCGTCTTGCTGCTGTTGTTGTGCATTGTATCGGCAGGTGCGCGGAGGCCCAGGCAGCGCAGCAGCAGCAGCAGGCCCGCCAGCAGATCATGCGCCGGCAGCAGCTGCTGCAGCAACACAAAACGGACCTACAGCAGCAGCAGCTGCAGCACCGCCTCAGCCGCCCCCTGGTGCTGGCTCAGCAGCGGCACCAGCGGCAGCAGCACCAGCACCAGCAGCAGCAGCTGGGCGGCCAGCTGGCGTCACATTAGCAGCGCTGGTAGGTGCTGGTGTGCGGGAGCAGCAGCAGAAGCTGGAGCAGCAGCAGCAGCTTGCAGCTCAGCAGGCGGCGCAGCAGCAGGCACAACAGCAACAGCAGCAAGCGCAGCAGCAGGCGCAGCAACAGCAGCAGCAAGAAGCGCTGGCTGCTGCTCAGCAGGCGCAGCAGCAGCAAGCGCAGCAGCAGCAACAGGCGCAGCAGCAACAGCAGCAGCAACAGGCGCAGCAGCAGCAGCAGGCGCAGGCAGCGGGGGCTTCATCTCCGGCAGCAGCAGCAGCAGGTGGGGCTCCATCACCAGGAGCACCTTCTGGTGGCAGGCTTGGCGCCTGGATGGCTGGCCTACCAGAGTCAGCCAAAGCAGCAGCAGCTGCCGGCGCCCCTGCAGCAGCAGGGCCAGCTGGCACCGGGCAGCAGCAGCTGCAGCAAGGCGCAGCACCCACTGCAGCAGCAGTGCTTGCCAAGGGCCTACCAGCAGCAGGCGGTGCCAAGGCAGCAGGCCCAGGCACACCTGCAGCAGCAGCAGCAGGGGACAAGCAGCCGCCAGCAGACGCTGCAGCGAATGGCCCGCTGCAGCCGGCTGCAGCAGCAGCTGGGGAGGTGACAGCAGCAGCGGCAGCAGCAGCAGGGGGTCCTCCGCTGCTGGAGGGTGCTGCTGGCTCTGTTGTGCTTGAGGGCTGGTCGCGGCTCGCTGCGCAGGAGCTGGGGCTGGGCACTGCCATGCACAGCCAAGTGCCACGCAGCGTGACGGCACTGCCCGTGCTGGAGGCCTGCATGCGGTGCGTGGCATGTTGAACGCGTGCATGTGACCGCATTGCATTGTGGCAGGAGTGCACACATACATGGTTACTAGTCTGTAGTTCTACAGCCACATGTGTGTGTGTGTGTCACTCGTGAGGTGCAGGACGTGCACATACGTGTGTGTTCATGCTGCTGCAGCCGCTGAGTTTGGCTGGAGCACACCCCAACCGCGGCCTTCAGCTGAACCGCTGACATGCATGTTTCGCTCACCTTGAATGCAAACGTCAGCCCCCACACTGTTCTGCCATGTGACGTCTGCTCGTCTTTACTCACCTTGGTTTGCTGTCGTCTCCGACCCGCTGTACAGGTCAGCGCTATATCTGCTCACCTCTAGCTAACCTCTTGCTGCTGCAATTCTGCTCTTGCACTTCCAGGTCGGCGCTGCCGCAGCCGTCTGACTCGGACTGGAACCGTCCCAAGCCGCGCCACCCCATCGTGGGCCCCGCAAGCTACCCCAAGAGCCAGCCGGACGTGATCAGCGCTCCGGGGCTCTTCCGCAAGATGGACCCCGAGGCTCTCTTCTTTGCGTTCTACTACCAGCCTGACACCTACCAGCAGTATCTCGCGGCACAGGTGCGCTGCTGTTTACGTCGTGTCGTGTCGTTATGTGCATCAGCAGTCTCGTGTTTTGTGTGATCTCAGCACTGGCTGTCGCGTCCTACTACCAGCCTGACACCTACCAGCAGTACCTCGCGGCACAGGTGCGCTGCTTGGTACCTTATTGTTCTGAGATTGTGTCGTGTTGTCATGTGCATGAGCGGCCTCCTGTGTTGTGTGAGCTGGGCACTGGCTGTCGCGTTCTACTAGTAGCTTGACACCTACCAGCAGTACTTCGCATCACAGGCGCGCTGCCGTCCTGAGGCTGTGTTGTGTTGGCATGTGCACCAGCAGCCTCCTGTTTTACATGGTCACCCGCTTAGCACTGGCTATTGCGTCCCACTACCAGCCAGACACTCACCAGCAGTACCTTGTGGCACAGGTGCGCGGCTGGTTTGACGCTGTGTTGTGTTGTCATGCGCATCAGCGCCTGCCTGTTGTGTGTGATCTCAGCACTGGCTGTCGCGTTCTACTACCAGCCAGACACCTACCAGCAGTACCTTGCTGCACAGGTGTGCGCCTTGCTGCTGCCCGTGTGGTGCTGTTGTGTGCTCCAGTGGCGCCTCGTTCAGTGTGCCGGGCTCTGGGTGTTACAGGCCGCGTACTTGGTGCGCCCGTTGTTGCTAACCGATGCTTTCCCAAGTATTGCACTAGCAGGCCGGCCCCTACCATTAGTGCCTAGCAGCACAGGCGCGGCATGCCTACTTCCACCATATCACACAACACGTTTGTTGCTGTGCATCAGATTGTGAGCTCCTGCTATGTTTCTGTGTGCGGGTGTCGCAAGCTCACAACAGCATGCAACAGCAACGTGCGTCCATTGAGTGCGTGGCCTTTGTCACGCTTGCTGCCCTGTCAGCAAGGCTTGTTCAAAATGCTGTATCTAACCGTGTGGTGCTGCTGTGCCTGCCTCTTTTGCCCTCAGGAGCTGAAGCGGCAGTCGTGGCGCTACCACAAGCACCACAACGCGTGGTTCCAGCGCTACGCTGAGCCCAGCGTGACCAGCGAGGAGTACGAGCAGGGCACATACGTGTATTTCGACTACCACGTGAGTGGCGACACAGCGGCTGTGGAGTGTTGTGTGGCTGGTGCCTGTGCCTGTATATTTGCAGCGGTTGCAGGCGTACGTGTACTTTGACTACCACGTGAGTGACGACGCAGCGGCTATGATGTGCTGCACGGCTGATACAAAGTGGCTGGTGCCTGTGCGTCTTTTACAATATCGTTGGTGCCTGTGCCTGTATTTACGCAGTGTTTGCAGGCGTACGTGTGTCATGACTCCCATATGAGTGGTGAGACTGCTGCGATCCGTCATGTTGCAGGTTGTGGGCTGCAGTAAGCAAGTCACCTGCTCACAACTCGCAACGATGGTGAGCCTGCAACTATGCTAATGTCTTTGCTGTTTGTTGTTCTGGTGCTGTGCAGGTGATGCACGATGACCTGCAGAGTGGCTGGTGCTACAGGCGCAAGGAGAACTTCACATTTAGGTGCGCTGGGTGCTCTCACCAAACTGCTTCTTTCCGTTCAGACTAGTGTACTGCCTTGTGAAAAAGACCCTGATTGGCATGGGCACAGAGTTGGCAGGGCCTTGAGCTGCAAGTATGAAGCTTTGGATTGCTTCTAGTTGAGTGCGCGCTGCTGCACTGTACAGCTTCCAAACAGACTAGCATACTGCGCTGTGGTAAGGAGCTCGAACTGCAGAACTGCTGGGTCGCCAGGGCTTTGAGATGCAAACCCTAAAATGAAAGCTATTGATCTCTTGTAGTTCAGAGCCGTGTGTGCATCTGTGCCGTGCCATGCCGTGCCAGTATCGCACATCAGTGCAGATTCTGCTGCATGCACAGTGAGTGCTCAGACAACCTTGCTTTGGCGCCAGACAATATGCTGCTGCTGCTACTGCTGCTGCTGCTGCTGCTGCAGGTATGATGCGCTGGAGGATGAGCTGCCGGTGCAGGCAGTATGAGCAGGCAGCAGCTTGCTGGCCGGCGCTACTGTTGCAGGCGATGCATATGTGCTTGCATGCATTTGGGCAGCAGGTGTATGCTGATGCTTCAGCAACTGCTTGGAGTAGGTAGCTTTAGCTGCTGCTGCTGTCATGCGGCAGCAGCAACATGGATGGGTCGGTCCTTGCTGTGTGTGCTGCTGGTGTTGCTGCCAGCAAACCTTGATCATGGCCTAGCTGGCAGCGTAAGCTGCCTTGTGTTCCCCATTCGGCTGATGGCAGCGCTTGCAGCGCAGGCTGAACTTCAGCTGGACCGCTGGTAGCTGTTTTTGGCTTGGTTTGGCTTGATTCTGCTTTTTCTGGGCTTGCATCGCTAGCTGCTTTGCCTGCTCCTAGAGTGGGCTAGTCTGCGATGATGCAGCTGTTGTGCATGCATGTGAGCAGTTGCAGTTTTGTGACTGGCATGGTCAGATCCTCTATGCACGGAGTTTTGATCTGCCCGTGGTGGCAGCACAACCCTGCTGGCTGCTTTTTTACCGCTCCCTGACCACACTGTGGATGCACTCCCCGCCCTGTAAAATATTCTCATCAACTGTGGGCGCTGCCGGGTTGTTGGAAGTGGTCTCAAATTCTCATCATTGCAGTCGAAGCTTCCTGAAATATATTGAAGGTGGGAATTTCTGGATACTACTCGAGCAAGTCTTGGAAGTAATTCCCGCTCAGTGTGGTTGCGCTCCTTGGAGCAGTGCAGCAGTTTGAAAGCAGTCACGTGACAGAAGTGCACCAACCCCAGTGACAGTCCAGCATGTCCAACGTAGCTGCCTTGAAGATGACGGATCTAGAAATCATCAGCACTTTCTGCTGACGTGCGGCACCAGTTCACCGAACACAGCATACCAGAGATGTACCGAGTGGAGCACAGATGCCTCGTCTTGTAGCAAGCCTGGCGTAACCAAACTGCAATCTAGAGCCATGAAGGGTTACGAATTCCTTGACCTGCTCACAGGGCTCCAAAATCCCACCATCGACACTCTTCTCCAGGCTGCACCTGCCCTCAACAGCTGCACTCAGTTTATCAAAGGTGCAGCATCTTTGCTATCACAAAGCGAGCCCTCTGAAGATTCAGTTCAGTATAAAGCTGCTATTCAGGAATACGATCTGGCTCTCATGCTCATCGGCTTTGCTGGCACAGCGCTGCTTCAGCTGCAGCAGCAGCCCGTTCTGCATCTGCTGCCAAATCAATGGCAGTCGTATACTTGATATGTGAAAGCCTTGCAGACTTGGTGGTGCTCGCAAACACCATGGCAGTAAAGGACGCATCATGGAAACAGCAAGCAGCATGTGTGACTTCCTTCACTGCAAGTTGCAACAGCAGGCGCACCGGGGCGTGCAGGACAACTGCATGTGGTTGATGAGAAATTTGGTTGCAGCAGGAAGATACAGGCAGCAGTCGTCAGCTGTCCAGCATGGCCTGGCAGGATGCAGGTTCCAGTTGAGACATAAGGTTAAGGTACATCTTCCAATCAGTGCCGGGCACTGCTCATTTAGTCAAACATATAAATCTGGTCAGCGCTGCCTGGCAGCATGTTCATCATCATCATCATATCATAACTCCGATCTGGACATCACTGCTTGCTCCTGCAGGCCTGCTGCCATCGATCGCCACAGCATGTGGCACTTGAGCAGCGGAGCTGCAGCAGGCGCTGAAGCAACAGCAGCAGCAGCCCCAGCAGCAGCTACAGCAGCCGCCAATGAACCAGCAGCCACCGCAGCAGCAGCAGCAGCAGCAGCAGGCGTCAAAAGGGATAAAGAGCGGCTTTTTTGGCCCTAGCAGCAGCCAGCAGCAGCGTCAGCCTGCTTCACGGCAACCACAACAGCAGGCGCAACCAGTCTCGTGCGACGATGAGCGCGGCTTTGACCTAGCAGATGCGCTGGTGGCTCTGTGGGATGCACTCACTGTCAGGCCCACACAGGCTGAGCATGTCACACGTGTGTTCACAGACGCAGCAATGCTCGCCTCCATCATGCCAGCAGTGAAGCTGATGCTGGTGCTGCTGCAGGCGCAGGAGCCAGAGGCCATGCAGGCCCGCAGCAGCAGCAGCAGCAGTACAGTCACCCCCAACCCTGATGGGGTGCCGTGGCAGCAAGTGCAGACGGCGCTAGGCGCGGCATGCAACTTAGTGCAGACTCTCGCAGCGGGGCCTCTGCTGCAGTTTCAGCTGCGCTCCCAGCCAGGCGTACAGCAGCTGCTGGCAGCCCCTGAGCTGCGGCAGCTGCTGTTGGCCACTGGTGCCTGCTTAGCTGGGGTGCTGCACCATCAGTAGGGAGGTCAGATGGAAGTGCCTACTGCCGATGCTGTGCGTTTACTGAGCAATGCAGCAGCGACATAGGTGTACGCAGCCGCCAGCAGCAGCACGGGTGTCGACAGCAGGGGCAGCAGCAGCAGCAGCAGGCTGGAGCCTCACCATTCTAAGGTGCTTGAGCTGTTGCGCGTGCCAGCAGCAGACGAAGCACCCGAATCCCGCAAGCGTCACGACAGACGGCTTCCTGAGTCAAACACCAAATGGATTTCACCACATCCTGTCTGCAACATACACCATCACAGAGCTCTCCCTGGATACCAGCAGACGCGCTGCTAAATCGATTGCTGGCAGTCAAGCATCAGCTGCAGCAGGATCAAGCAGTGGCAGCAGCAGCAGCAGCAGTATCATGTGCCCTGGCAGCTGGCAGCGGATAGCACCCGTGTTTGCTCGCATGCTTGTGGGTGTCGTGCAGATGGGGCCAGATGTTGGAGTACGTGCTGCTGCAGTGAAGCTGCTGTGGGCTGTGGCAGCGTGGGACTGCGACAAATGGGCACAGCCGGCAGGTGCTGCAGCAGTCAGCAACATGCTGGGCCAACTGGGGCCTGCTGTGCTGCATGCAGTGCAGCAGCAGCAGCAGCAACAGCAGCAGCACCAACAGCAGCAACACCAACAGCAGCAGCAGCACCTCTTGAAGGTGGAGCAGACTCAGCAGCTGCTGTCCACCTGGTCCATGCTCATGATGCACGTGGCCTCTGCAGGTAAGGGCAACAGGCAGCGCCATCGATAGTTAGCAGCAAGGGTCAACCGCAGAGGAAAACTATCTCAGACCACCTGCGCTGAGTTTGTAACCAAGCGGCCAGACGGGTAACAAGTACGGGCCCGATGCAGTCAGACTATAAAACACACCACCTCAGGCAGCATCCATGCTTGCGTGTGTTGCTTGCACACGCTACACCATGCTTGTACATGCTACACCGATGACTGAATATGATACACCATGTCCAGTCCACTGAGCATACATTATTGCTCATCATGTCGACCATTCAACCCACCACATGTGTACACCATCCCTCGTACGAAGGGCTTCCTCTGTGTCAGGTTCAAAGCGCGCACCACACTTGGACACTGCCCGACCAGCGCTGCTGCCATGCCCATCTGCTGACCGTACGTGCCACGTCATGCAGCCCCCAACCAGCAAACATAGCCAAAATGGCCTTTTGCAGGTTGGCAGGTTTGACCTCGCCAACCGGCAATGCGCATTGACCTGCCGGCCCTGCTGTTCCTGCACCTTCAATCGCAGCCGACCCCAAGCACATTACAGCAGCACTCGAGCAGTCTCCAGAAGCTGTGGCGTTGTCGCTATCCGCGTCAATGCGCGCGCTGTGTGCGTCTGCTGGCAACCAACAAGCTACAGCGCCGGCAGCGGCGTCAGCGTCGGGGGCAACGCTCTCATCAACAGCGCTGCAGCTGATGCAGATGGCACTGCCAGACAGCCTGATGTCAATGATTTGGTTTGCAGCAGATATCGCGATGGATGCGATGGATAAAGCCAAGCTGCCAGTAGTGGCAGGAGATGCAGCAGCAACGGATAGCTACAACAGCAGCGGCTCCAGCCTCGCACTGCACCCGCAAGTGCCGTTCCTGGCGTCGCTGCTGCTGACGGCGCTCAAATGCGCCGCAGTTCTGCGCGCAGAATGCCCTAAGCTCACGATTCAGACGTCAGGCAACATCTCCTGCAACCGCATCAACTCACCAGCTAATGCACGTGCACACAAGGCAGCGACTGCGTCAGCAGACGATCTGCGCAAGCTCAACGCTAAGGAGATGATTGCGCGCATGAGGGCAGTCCCTGAGCAGTTTGTTGACCCTTGGCTGTACAAGGAAGTGCACAGTCCGATCATGGACAGGGCCAGTGACGTAGACATGCAGACGATGATGCAGATGTTCCCTGATGATGCTGTCAGGGCGATGCTGACGTTTGGCGTGCCTGCAGCTGCAGCTGCGGAGCACGTCAACCGATTTGGCAGGCGCTTTGGATCGTATGCATCAGCACAGGAGATTGTAGCGGGCCGGCTGGTGACGTTTGCACCTGGCGGAGTGATTTACAGCAGCAGCAGCAGCAGCAGTGCAGGAGGTAGCAGCAGCAGCAGCAGCAACAGCACTGTCTTTTGGTACAATGCGCAAGAAGTCAGCGCAATGACGCCGTGGTTGACAGTTGCAGCGCGTAGCCTCTGGCTAACAGGGCAGACCCTGAGCGAGCTGCTGCCAGGTGGCAGCATCAGCAGCAGCGGTGGCAGCAGCAGCCGCAGCACTCCACTGCAGGCGGTAGAACTTCTGCTGAACGCTGGTGGGGTTCCCATGCCAAAGCACCCAGATGCATGCGCAGAAGCATGCTTGGTTGACGCGGCGTTCTTTCTGAAGTTGCTGGAGCTCGCGTACTCATGCGTTGAGTGGCTGGGCTCGCAGCTGTGCCACATGCGGCTGCCAGGCGATGAGCCAGCAGCAGATGGCAGCAGCGAAGAAGAGAGGCTGCCGCTGCTGCAGCGGCTACTGGAGCGGCATGCTCAGCTGCAGCAGGAACTGTTTGCTGCACTCGAGCGCTGCGTAGCTGGTCGAGCTGAGCCGGACAGACAGTGCGATGTTTGCAGTGCGGCTGCAGCGTTGCTTGTGCAGCGCATGTGGGGTGACAGCCTGCCAGGGCAGCTGAGTGCATTCGGTGCTGCAGTGGCGGCTGCGCTGCCTGTTGGCTGGGCCTGCAACAACGCAGCATGCACCAATTTGGGCACCTTGAGTGACCTGCAGCTGGTGAGGGGCAAGGCCAAGGTGTGTGCCGGCTGCAAGCAGGTGCGCTTGTGCAGCGCAGAGTGCCAGCGGCAGCACTGGAAGGCAGGGCACAAGAAGATTTGCAAGGCTCTGGCAGCAGCGCCAGCGAGCAGTGGAGACCTCACCTGGCAGCAGCAACGATGCTGCTGGCTCTAGCAGTAGTGGCAGCTGTGGTGCAGGCAGCAGCTGCCGCACTAGCACCAACACAGCACCGGCTGCTGCCTCGTCAGTTGGCCCTGAGCTGCCCAGCAGTGCTGCTGCTGCCGCTGCTCTGCCTGTCCGTCAGCTGAACGCGCTGCTCAGCAGCCTGGGTGTGGCTGGCCTGGCTGGTGCTGTTGAGAAGAGTGACCTGGTGGGCTGCTGGTGGCGCACCTGCGCCTGGACTGAGGCGGTGTTGTGATGTGATGCTGCAGCTGGGTGCTGAATGCTCCGCCTTCTGCACAAAGGCATGCCAAGTACCAATCGGCTGTGGCAGGGCTGAAGCTCGCAGCTAGCAGCAGCGTGATTTTGTGGCACAGCCCGTGTGATGGTTGTTGCTGTGGTTGGGCTGAAGGTGACTGTCATATCGAGTGCGCCAGTGGTTGCAACTTGTGTGCAGACTCGTGCTATGGTAGCTGCTACCAACATGGCATGCATATTTATACATGCAAGTGGTTGCCAACGACCCAGGCAGATGTTCGCTGAGCAGGTTGCTTCCAAGGGGTCATGGCCAAAGCGTACTGGCAGCATGATAGTGCACACCAACTGGTTCTTCTGTGCTGCTACTTTGCAGATGGACACGCAATCGGCAATTGGACGATGCAGAGTCCCTCTATCATAAGCGTTCCACTTTCAAATTGCTGTCATACTGTTATGTGTGTCAGTTCTGGTCAGCTCAGCTGAGCTGCATGGCATACATGTGCGGCCTGCAGTTGCAGCAGAGGCAAGGCTAATTTAGACAGTGGGAATCGCCACTCATACTCTGCATGACGTAGAAGGCGTGCTTGGGCAGTCGACTTCAGTCTGTACCAAGGCTGGTGTGCAGCTTTCAATTTCTGTGGAAACCACTCGCGACAGACAAAGCATGGAGGCATTGGATGACCCGGTGATGATGAAGCTTCTCAGCTCTCTTCAACAGCTAGTGGAGCTTTGCAAGGGAAGCTTCCGCAGCATACAGTGTAGTCGCGCTATAAGCAACACCCTTCTTGCAAGCAATATCGTTTCTTAAATCGTTTGTTGCTTATCTGGGAACTCCCTTTTTAAAGGCTTTCTGGGGCTGATCGTGGTTGTTATATAGTCACTGTTACTTAATTACATATAATTGCATCGATTTACCTCATAAACCCTCGCCAAAACGTCGACAACCATGCCTCCCTCAACGACCATGGGGTCTCCCTCAGTGCCAGCTGCTGCTGCTGCTCCAGCTGCTGGTGGGGTGCCTGCTGGCGCTTTAGTGAAGAAGCCGGTGATGGGCGCCTGTACCCTGCTAGCAACCTGCACCTGCAGCACCTTGTCTAGCAGCCTGCTCACCGCAGCCACGTCCTCTGCACTGAAGCTGCCTAACATGATGATGATGATGAAGCTGCCTGGGTGGTCAGCCAGGTAGCTCAGGAACATGTTGCCATGCTGCTGGGCTGCTGCTGAGCTGACGGGCACATACAGGGGGTCCTCATCACCATCCTCCTCCTCTGCAGCCTCAGCCTCCTGCTGCTTTGCCAGCGCCGGCACCACCTCCTGCAGGATCTCCAGGGTGCTCAGCTCACCCTCGGTCACGCCGCACTCGTCTAGCTGCCCATTGGGTCTTTTGTATAAGCAACGCCCACTGGAGACGAGGTTCAGGGCGTTGCTTGTTGCTTATCTGTCGTTGCTTATTCACACCCATTTTTGCCTTGTCCAAACCGTTTGCAAGCCATATCGTTGCTTAAATCAGGGGTTTTCTTATCTGGGTGTTGCTTATAGCGCGACTACACTGTAGTTCAGGCCCGTGAAGCCCTCTCGCAGGTCCACCTGCTCATCATTGGCAGCTCCTCTTCCTTTACGGACAACGTATCAACGGAGGGTCATATGGTGGAGTTTCTTGAGGCCATGAACTCAGTGCCCATGCTGCGGGACTTTGCTGGCATAGCTCTGCTGCAGCTGCAGCAGCAGCCTATCCTGCACCAGCTGCTGACCTAGCCACCATGATCATGATCATGGAGGGTCTGGCATGCGCCCTTCGACTGCCCGGCAGCACACCAGCCACAGCCAGGAAGCTGGAGCAGCAGACATGTGAAACAAAGACAGGTGCGAACGGCAGGCCTTGAGGGCAGATTGGACTGCTACTGTATGTGCACATGCTTGAAGTTCCAGGACACAGCACGCGCTGCCAGCGAAAACACACCAGCAGAACATGCACGCTATGTACACTATGCACAGGCACGTTGCATGCAGGCGTCCAAGCAGGATATCTGTTGCTGCGTGCATGTGGCATGTGACTTACTCTGCAACCAGGACCCACCCTTCCTTCATCAACCTTTGAGGGGCCATAACCTATGGCTGTGTCCACCTGAGCATGCTGCCCGAGGGTCGCGAGCTCAGAGTTTGGCTCGCCGCTTACTTGCCGTTGCTGCTGCAGCCCTGCTCAAGCAGCTGCAGCCCTGCTCAAGCAGCTGCAGCCCTGCTCAAGCAGCTAAGCAAGGCATGTGGCATCCTAGCAGATGAGCTGAGGCAGGCCCTGCAGCAGCAGAAGCAGCCCCAGCCCCAGCAGCAGCACCCTCCAAAGGCCCAGCAGCAGCAGCAGCGGCAGCCATCCAGGGGCATGCGCAGCGGCTTCCTGTCTGCTGGAAACCGTCGGCAGCAGCCCAGGCAGCCCTCCCTGCAGCAGCAGCAGCCGCTACAACCGCAGCAACAGCCATCGCTTGCGGCCAACCTGCCGCAGGCTTGTCCCTGGCCAGGACACTGATCACGCTGTGGCTCAACCTGGTAATGGTCAACTTTGACGCTGCAGGAGGTGTAGTTGGGCTCTTCAGCGATGCAGCCGTGTGTGTGGCTCCATACTGCCAGCTGTCAAGCTCATGCTGGTGATGCTGCAGGCACAGCGCAGCAGCAACCCTACAGCAACCAGCCACACTAACGCAGAAGGCGGCAACGAGCCATGGGGACAAGTGCAGACAGTTCTTGCGGCTGCAATGAACGTAGCGCAGGCAGTAGCAGCTGGGCCGGCAGGCGATGCTGTGCTGCTGTCCAAGCCTGGTGTGCTGCAGCTGCTGACAGTACCCGAGCTGCACCAGCTGCTGCTGATCACTGCAGCATGGCTGACTGGGCTGCTGCATCAGCAGAAGCAGGGGGTAGCAGCAGTGCACACAGCGAGCGTAGTACGCAGCCTCAGCAACAGCAGCGCAGCAGCAGCTTACTCGTTAGACAACAGCAGCAGCAGCAGCACTATTCAGGTGGCGCCTCATCACGTGAAGGTGCTTGAGCTGCTAGGGGCACCTGCACTGGATCCCCGCAAGCACAGCGACCCTGCCAGCTGCAAGGAAGCCATAGCCTTTTGCAGTGCAGTGCTGCACTCGCTGGATGTCATGCTGCCTGCAGTGCTGAAGGCAGCAGGGATCTGCCTAGAGGTCACCAGCGCACCAAGCCAGTTTACAGCCAGCCGGCATATCTCTGCAGCTGATGGTGCTGTCTCGTGCTTCGTTGCGTGGCAGATGCTCGACAGAGATCAGGTGCCAGCCAGCAGCAGCTGCGGGTTTGGGAGCTGGCGCGAGCTCATGCCTGCGTTGACTCGCATGCTGATAGCGGTAGTGCAGCTGGGGCCGTGCTTTGATGCACGGCAATCAGCACTGACATTGCTGATGCCGGTTGTGCGGCAGGACATGCGTGTGTGGCAGCAGCCAGCAGGTGCTGCTGTGGTGGGGGAGCTGGTGATGCAGCTGGGGCCAGCAGTGCTGCATGCACACCAGCAGCAGCAGCAGCAGTCGCAGGCAGATGCAAAGAACTGCCAGTTTGCACTGTGGTATTGGGCGGTAACGCTGATGAACACAGTTGGCGCAGGTGGGTGCTGCAGGGGCGCTAGCCTGCATTTGCTGCTCGCAAGCATTACTTGCAGTATGCAGCATGTGACGCAGTTCATCAGCAGAGCGTGTAGCCCTGCAGTGCTTATCAAAATTTACTTGATATTGTCAAACACAAACATCAAGCGTCGCTTTATATCCTGTTTTCATGGGCAAGTATTGACACCACTGTGTCCCACTGTCAGTACTACCAGCTGCACCTGTGGCAAGCTTTACAAGCACAGCACGTGTGCTCCGTCTTGCAGTCCGCGCTCGCAACCTCAGCTAGGCCATCAAACTTTGCAACCACTCCTGCAGGTTCCAATACCAGCTGCCTGGCAGCAACGTACACGTGTCACAATCGTCACTGCAGCCAAACAAACACGTACATGAAGATCGTGCGCATCCTGAGGAAGGTGTTTGGCGACAGCTGGCTGGTGCCTGGCGTGCTGACGGTGAAGCAGATGTTCACCCACATCAACAAAGAGCGCAAATACAGCAAACAGGGCTTGCGGTGGCACGAACGCGGTGCGCTTGCTGAGATTTGGCCAGTAGTTGCTGGCGGGTAGAAAAAATGCGCCAGCCAGTGTGTACTTGTTGGTCAGCCAGAGGGCTTAGGGATTCAGCATACACCAATCACCTCCTCAACCATACTTGCCTATTCTTGATTGAGTGCAGACACTTGCCAGCGTCAACTGCGCGGAGGTGCTGTAATGTAAAGCACACAGAACACATGTAGAGATGTTCTGTCTTGCCGAGTCACTCATTGTGTTGTCTGTGTCTGCTGTTCTACATGTGTTGAATGCTCGTGTCTGTGTCGCATCAACGTCAGTCCTTGTTGCACCCTAAGCCCAGCAGATGGTCAGGTGTCACACCCTCCTGAGTGTAGCACACAGCACGCTTGCAGATGTGAGTTGACAGCTCTGCCGCACAGTGGACCACCTTGACGCATCAATGGCTGCTGCAGCAGCTGCTACAACATGCCAAGCTGCTGCTGCAACTGTCCCCTGCTCCTGGTCAACATGCTGCTGCTGCTGCTGCTCTGCCCTGCTGCTGCGGCTGTCCTTGGCTGATTGCTGTGCCTGCAGTGATGGACGTGTTCTGCTGGCTGCTGCTGGGCCCAGAGGGGCAGCTCGGTGCAGCGCCTTGGCCAACGGACAAGTACAAGCGGCCAACGCAAGCGATGCGCTACATACGTGGTGGGCAGCACTTGGGCAGTAGCTGTGACATGTCGCTTGTGAATGGTTTGGTGTTCAACGGGGAATGCATTCAAGCTGCCAGTTGAACTGTCAGTTGCACGCTGCATGGGCCTTGTAAGTCCTGTATGCTGCTACTGTGGGCTATGCTCTTGCTTGTCCCTGAATGAATGAATGGTTGAATGAGCTACACGTGGTGTGTTCACACCAACACCCGTGTAAGTTTAGGGGGAGGCGTGTGTGACGATGAGGCCACCTCATGCGCCTTCACACCTCCTACCATCCCGCGGGTTGTCCCTGCCCACTCATCCCCTCAACGGGCTGCTGCTGTTAACCTGCACGTGTTCTGTGTTGATGCGTGCAGAGGTGCTGCGCTGTGTGTCTGGCAAGCCGCTGACATACCAGCAGATAGCGGACTGCTTTGTAGTCAAGCCACACAAGACAGGCAAAGGCCAAGACTTTGCTGTGATCAAGGAGGAGATGATGAAGCTGCTGGGTGAGTTGTGAATGGTGTGCCACACCGTTTGGAACCAGGTGCCAGGTGACATGTAACATGTTTTGTGACGCGGCACTCTGCCGCCGATTACTCAGGTTGTGCTGCATGCCAGTGACGTGGTGACGTCGAGCTTTGCTGCAGGTGTGGAGACAGCTGAGCTCACTGAAGCCATGCTGTTGCTTATGCTGCTCTCACCCTGTGTTCATCATCAAGACCTCATGGTTTGCCATGCTGTTGCTTATGCTGCTGCAGGTGTGGAGACAGCTGGGTTGACCATGCCGCTGCAGCGTTGGCAGCTGGCGGCAGCAGCAGCAGCAGTGCCACATGTGGCTGCAGCAGCAGCAGGGCTTGGCGTGTCAGCGCTGCACAGCAGCCACGTCAGCAGCGGCACCGGCTTGCAGCAGGTGGGTGACCATTGACAGCAGGCTATGGCATGTGGTGTTGCGTCAGCATGTGATGCTACGTCTTGCTATAGCTCGGTTCCTGACGTCATTCTGTCACTGTATCTGCAGGTTGTCATCGAGTCTCAACTGGCGATTGAAGCTGAGACAACACAAAGCTCGCACGTGACTTCAGAACCTGTTGCCGCAGATGACATCATTTGCACACGCTATTGTTGGAATTCTGCTGCACAACAATGACTGCCCAAACTGCTTCACCATGCCTGAAACTGCCTGCGCTGCCTGTGTTCCTGCTGCTCCTGAAGGCACCCCAGCAGGGCGTCACAGCTGCAGCAGCAGCGAAGTTCACCCTGCACGGTGCGGCGCCACTGTATGCCGCAGCTGCCTCTGCTGCGGCTGGGGGCTGCTGCTGCTGGATGACGACGATCTGGCTGCAGCAGCTGCCCGCGCACTCAACAGCAGCGATGACGAGCAAGACGGTATGTGCGGCCTTGGAGGGGATTCAGATGAGGAGACAGGTGGGGAGGAGTCGGGGCGTCTGCTGGCAAGCGTGTTTGACTCTGGGCCAGTTGAAGCAGCAGATGAGCCGGGGCTGGCAGCTGCAGCTGCTGCTGACGCAGGAGGAGAGGCTGCGGCTGCGCTCGCAGGTGGCCGCAGGAAGAGGTTGCGAAGCAGCGGCACGCACGGTAGCAGCAGCAGCAGCAGCAGGTACTACAGCGGAGGAGCGAAGTGGCAGGCAGGAGATGCAGACGAGGGTGCTGCTGCTGCTGCTGCAGACAAGGAGGGTGATGACGGAGATTTGGTGGAGGGAGCATCTGGCAGGTCAAAAAGGGCGCGCCGCACCTGTAGGGGCTGAGGAGCAGCAGGGGCGGCAGCAGCGGCATGGCCAATGATTACGAGGCGGACTGGGAGGTAGGAGAGCAGGGGGATGCAGCTGCAGCAGAGGAGGAGTAGTGGGAGGGTATGGCAGAAGGGGCAGGAATGCCGTGGGTAGAGCCTTGGAGCAAGGTGTTGCAGCAGGGCTTATGGCAGCATGTATAGCAGTGCTGAGGTTGTGCATGTATATGGAGGTGTGTCAATATTGAAGTACCATCTGGTGTGTGTAGACGTGTTACCAGCGTTTGTCGTTGCAGGTTGGATTGATGAGATCTCTATAGAGTGCAGAGTGCGCAGATCAGCACTAGTTGTTGACGCACTGTACATGTGTATTTTTGTCGTGCCATAGTCCCAAATACAGCCCCTGGTGGCTGGAACTGTGGCAGGGCTGAGGTTCACTCGCAGTGTTACGCAGGTTGCAGATATCTGTAGAGACAGGGGGATGAACACTAGTCCTCAACGGTGCTGTACAAGGATTGCATGTGTCGTTTGCGGCCAACACTACTGGCACGCGTGTGTTGGCTGTATGGCCATGTTTGTGGTGGCCGCCACAAGTTGGGTGTTTTGTGAGTTGTTTTGGTGGGATTAGCCGCTGTTTAGTGGGCAGCATGCTAGATCTACCTAGAAAGTAGCGCCACCTTACCAGCAGCAGTGGTGCTGTGTTGCAGTTAGTTTATGCGAGAGGGGAGGGGGGCTTTACTACAAAGATTGTGAGCGCTGCTACCAGTTGGTGCACACCCGTTCCACTTGAGGTGTACAGCCGTTCGTTCAGCGGTGGTTCCTTGGTCTGTTGAGCATTGCGTTGCTTTCTCTGCCCATCAAGCCTGCCAGGCAATGGCATTGGCTCATCAAGCGGGCGAGGTTTCCTACGAAACTGTGGAGTGTTACAATATGTACATTGTAACTCGCGTACTATAACGCGTTTTTTTTTCTTTTTTTCATTACATGCCTTGCTTTGGTTGTCCAACTGATTACACCCATATTTCAGCGTAAATCATGTCTGCCTTTGGGTGGAACAGTGATTTGTGAGCTCAGCCTGCTCGTTATGCAGAAAGTGCATAGCGGCCCACAGTGGCCGGGCACTAGTGCTGACACAGTACTGTGCTCTTTCTGTACGGCTTGCCGTCCCTGACACTGATGGCAGCACGTGTTCAGATCCTTTTCAATTCTCCATCTGGAGGTAGATTGGGGGAGTATTGCGTGGAGTTAGGAAGGCGGCTGTGCATGCATGGCCAAATGCCAAAACTTACACACATGAGGCCATTTCTCCAGGGGTTGGGCCTCTTCGAGGGCTGGCCCGTGCTGAGCTCTATGCTGAACCCTATTTTACCAGGTGTCTGTGGTGGCGTATGCCGCATGAACACACCGTGGAACCCCTCTATCTATCTAGTTTTTTTTCTTTTTTTCGCGAACTGTAACTTGTTTGTTTTTTGCCCTTGCATTATAATGCGTAATTACGTCACCACCAAGAACGCGAACCACAACATGCCAACCCCACCACGCGAACCAAACTGAAAAATCCAAACTTAAAATCTGCCAGACCAAGCAAACGTCCCTCAAGCCCGTGTAGTATGTAACTTCCAAGTGTACTTGGTGGTGACGTAATTATGATTACGCATTATAATGCAAGGTCACCATCCAAAGGTCACCTCAGGTGTGACATCCGATGCAGGGTTGCACTAAACGCGTCTTTGCCGATTACGTGAACGTTCTGAACGCCGTTCTAAACGCAGTGAACGAAACGCTTAGTGGGGAACGCTGATTGTGAACGCTGGCCAAACTACGGTGGTCCTCAAGACCCAACACATGCTTAAATATGTTATTTGAATTTGTTGAGAGCACTTTTGATCAGCCAAATGCAGCTCAGAACAAATACAATTCGAATTTGCGATGCGATCAGCAATCGTAAGCAAGTAGACCGACAGCTCGAGTCGAGCTGCAACGTAACCTGCAGCGTCAGCACACGCTCACTGCACGTTCACGGGCCAGCTGCCCGGGCCCAAAAGTCCGAACGTGTTGAACGCCGTTCTAAACGAAGTGAACGGAACGTGAACGAGACGTTTGATGCAACCCTGATCCGATGTCGACTTGAAGTCGACTTTGATGCCTGACGTCAGGCTGGATGCACGAAAGTGATGCTCCCAGCATGGCGTGGCGGCCACGGTGCAAAACTCTGTGGGCCGCAGTGTGGCCTGCTGCCAGCCTGGCCTGAGGCGGCCGCTATGCCCTATAGGGCATAGCTATGCACGTTGCAGCATGCCTGAAGCATATGCCATAGCATGAACAGAGTGATGGGCAGTGCTGTTACATGCCGGTCACTAATCACGCGTTGTAGGTTACACCAGCTGCAACTGCCGCAGGCCGGCCAAGCCTTCAGACCTAGCCGTGCTGTCCTCTTCCAGCCTATCACGTACATATGTTGTATCCGCTGTCGATGTGCTATCAAGATGGTCTACAGCCAGTATTGCAGCTCAAGGACTTGTGGCAAAATACACCAGTGCTCTGACGACGTCTAGGTTCAGCAGCCGTCACGTGAACAGACGTCCTCACAAGCTGTACTACTTGCTGTATGGTCCTGACACCCCCAGCTGCACCAGCACCTAGCGCTTGGGCACCACAACCATAATCAGCTGCTGCTGCTGCTGCCGCTCTTCGAAGCTTCAGCAGCTGCCGCCCCAGCTGCAGGCAGCGCAGCTCCACTGCTGCCCGCACATCTGCGTCTGCAAGCGCCTGTATGTCTGGGTAGTGGTGCAGGCCCACTGTGAGCCTGATCAGGCAGCAGCCAGCAAAACCGCAACTGCAGGCAGCAATTCAGCAAACAGAGGCAGCAATCATGCAGAGTATGCATGCACACTGTCACGGGGTGTGGTGGCCCGGGATACTCCAGTGCATGGACCACGGCTTGTCACAGTTACTGCACAAGCGCACCGTCTGCGCAGCCAGCACATGCAAAGACCAGCAGTGGCAGAGAGGCTGGGGTTAAGCATATCCCTGTAATGAAGCGTCACGTTTGCTGATCAGCCAGCAACCTTAACATGAGTATAACTGATACTTCGACGGTTGAACTGTACAAGTGGTGGCCGCAATTTGGACCCTATGATTGCAGTGCCTTGCAGAGAGCACCTGAACGCACAAACGCGCCTTCAACATCGTAATAGTTGTACATAATAGTGTTTCAAGCGATATGATGGGACTTGGGTGTCGCTGTTGCGAAGCCCCAAATCTCAACTGGAAAGAGGCAGGGACACAATTTGGACCGAACGCTCAACAAGCACTGTCACGATGGGTCAGACCCATGAAATGTTTTCTTATTTGTACTGCGCCTTGCTGCATAAGATTTGATTCGTTACACAAGGAACCGGGGCCGCCAAACCCAAACCCAAGGCCCCACACCACAATCCCCAACAGCAGCAAGAAGAGGGGTGGGCGGGCGGGTAAAAAACGACTGATTGCTGCTGCCGGAAGGCAGCAGCAAGAAAGAGGCCCAGCAAGGCCAGGCCCTGCCCCTAAGAGCATAGGCCAACCTAAACCACAGGCACATAAGCTACACCCACCCAACCGCCCTTCTTAGCAGCGCCGGCTGGTATAAACGCCTTAAAAGGCTAATTTATACTGCGCCTTGCTGCATAAGATTTGGAACCCAAGCACCAACAACTCACTTCAACAGGGAAGCACGCCTGCAGCACAACAGAACATTGGTCTTTGACCCTACTGGAGGAAGGGATTCGGCAAACCCCAAAACTGCCTAAAGAACTCCATCGCAAAAAGGAGCGGCAGACAGTAGGAGAACAATGAACTGACAACACAGCAGAACGCTACAACAGAAGAGTCTAGCGTGCATTGCCTAATTGCAAGTAGACGCACAACGACCACCACTCCAACTTAGAGCTGCACTATACCTGTGCAGCAATGGCGTCTACTACCCTGGATGGCACTGGTTACCCGCACCGAACTCAGGGAGCGTTACTGGACGCACAGTAGCACCTACTGCACACCCTGCTACCAACCAGCCGTGCCACGCCCACTCCTGCTGAACCTGACCCCAGCCTGTACAACTGCTCGCCGACAGCATTGCACCAGGCTAGGCTGAAGGATTGCCACTGCCACCACTACTACGGTTGGAACCGACAGCTTGCTTTGCTGACTGCTTGCTGAGTGCAAGCACCCGAGCAGCAGAGGCCTTCTCCAGCATCTGCTGCACACGGCCACTAGAAACAGGCAGCCCTTCCACACCAGCTAGTCCCTGCTCCAGCGCCTGCACCCGCCTAGGGTCGTTCTTGAGTACACCCTTGAGCACCAAAGGATCGTGGCGCTCAGTGATGAACTCAAGTTCAGCCCTAAGCGCGGCTACCACCACTGCCAGAGATTTTCTGCGTGCCTCTGGGATATCACTGGCGCGAACCTGCTGCTCCAGCGCCAGCTGGCTGTCATAACGGTAAGACAGCAATGGAGCAACTATATCTGCATACTCCTTTGCCACAGCTGCTCCAGCATTGCATGCCCGGATGTACCCCGGCTCGCCCTCTACATCGATGAGAGAGGTGAAGTCGGGGGCCCGTGCAGAACGACGCACAGGATTCTGACCCTGATGCTGGATGTCCCCGAGCTCAGCGAGCGTTGGAACATCCTCCAGCGGCTCCTGCACCTGCACTGAGGGCCTACCCCGGGAGACAGTAGAGCTGCCCGGCTCTGACCTGGCTGCTAACGCTGCCACCTGCGCCTGGAGCATAGCATTCTCATTTCGGAGAGACTGCAGCTGCGCTGACAACTCCTCTTTCTTGCTGCTGCCTTCCGGCAGCAGCAATCAGTCGTTTTTTAGATTGTACATAAGGAATGAATGCGGCTTCGTTCGGGTCGTGGCACCAACGGTTCAGACTCCGAATCGAGCTCGCACGAAAGGGACAGCAAGAAAGAGGCCCAGCAAGGCCAGGCCCTGCCCCTAAGAGCATAGGCCAACCTAAACCACAGGCACATAAGCTACACCCACCCAACCGCCCTTCTTAGCAGCGCCGGCTGGTATAAACGCCTTAAAAGGCTAATTTACACAAAAGCTATTTGGAGCATTGCTTTAATCGCCGGGCCGCTAGCAGCCCATGGCGCAACCAAGCAGTACCCCGTTGACTGGTTTACTATAGTCAACATGTAGCTACATCGAAACACCACGGATAGCAGAATCGGACAAAAACGGGTCTTCTTGGTTATCGAATAGTTTTTAATGGTCGTGCAAGGTCGAGGGGCACCCTGTAGAGGTGGCCTGGACACGCTCAGGCAGGCTCCCATACTGCGAGTGGCCGGCTCACGGTCGCAGAAGCAGCAGCAGCAGCCAATAAGCATTCAAAGCGTAGTTTTGGTGTATATAAGATGTCTAGGTGCCTTGCAGGAACAGCCTGCACACCACAGCGCGAGTGGCAATTGGTTGCAGTACACACTGTTGCAGGGCCATGGGGCGCCCCTATTCATCTTGCAACACAGAAGCCCTGACACGCGTAAAAACATCCTATGTTGATATTAAACCATAAAGAATTATGTTTGTGTCCTCTATTAAGTCCCAGACTGCTTATTTCTGCTTAAGTCCAAATTGCGGCCGGTCCAAATTGCGGCCACCACTAGTAGGGCTGTTTACTCACCTATCAAGCAGCAGCTGCTGCCAGTACTGCTCATCCAAATCAGGTAGCGGGTTCCCTGCTGCTTGCCGCACTCCCTGCCTTGCTGCTACAGCTGCTGCAGATGCAGCATTTGCAGCAAACAGCCCGGTGCCAGCAGCTGCTGCTTCTTTGGCTGCTGCCAGCTGTGAGGGGTACAGCTGCCGGAACTCGCACCACGTGTCCTGCATCACCTGCAGCATTGATGCAGCAGGACAGCAGACATGTGTAGTCATTAATCACTATGTTCTGTGGACAGACAGTGCAGCCAGATGCAGTGCGTACAGGGCTATGCATATGCCACAACAGGTGATGGCCCCAACTGGTGGGCTTGACAGTTCAGGTGTGGCCTCAGGATGTTGCACCTGCAGTTGCCAGCAAGGTTTGGCTCACCTGCAACAACCAATCTGCTTGCTGCTGCCTGCTTGCACACCCCTCCGCCCCTGAACCTGCTTCCTGCTCAGTGTCAGGCTGTTGCGGCTGCCGATCGCCTTGCTGCTGCTGCTGCTGCTCCATGCCCTGCAAGCTGAGCACTGCCAGCATCAAGTTGCCCAGCAAGCAGCCAAGGTCAAACGCAAGGGGCCCTGTGGTGGCAAACTCCCAGTCAATCAGGTACAAGCTGCCTGGCGCCACCAACAAGTTGCCTGCAAAGCAGCACACGCAGTGATGTTGCCCAGCAGGCAGCTCAGGTCAAAGGCGAGGGGCCCTGTGGTGGCAAACTCCCAGTCAATCAGGTACAGGCTGCCTGGCGCCACCAACACGTTTCCTGCACAGCAACACATGCAGTCAAACTGCTGACAGTGTGTGTTGGCAGCGGCAGCAGGCCCTGTAGTGGCAGACTCCCAGTCAATAAGGTACAGGTTGCCTGGCGCCACCAGCATGTTGCCTGCAACAGAACACGGCAGACCATTGGCGGTGTGCAGGCACAAGTTTGGCGCGAGCATGTGCGAGCAGCTCCAGCAGGGCCTATGGTGGCAAGTGCCCAGTCGTCCAATGTTTTGAAGCTGCCGGATGCTGCTGCCACGGTGCCTGCAATTCAACACATGCACTTAGATTGCCCAGCAGGCAGCTCAGGTCAAAGGCGAGGGGCCCTGTGGTGGCAGACTCCCAGTCAATAAGGTACAGGCTGCCTGGCGCCACCAGCATGTTGCCTGCAACAGAACACGGCAGACCATTGGCGGTGTGCAGGCACAAGTTTGGCGCGAGCATGTGCGAGCAGCTCCAGCAGGGCCTATGGTGGCAAGTGCCCAGTCGTCCAATGTTTTGAAGCTGCCAGGTGCTGCTGCCACGGTGCCTGCAATTCAACACATGCACTTAGATTGCCCAGCAGGCAGCTCAGGTCAAAGGCGAGGGGCCCTGTGGTGTCAAACTCCCAGTCAATCAGGTACAGGCTGCCTGGCGCCACCAGCATGTTGCCTGCAAAGCAACACACACAGTCAAACTGCTGAGAGTGGGTGTTGGCAGCGGCAGCAGGCCCTGTGGTGACAAACTCCAGCATCATGAGGTACAGGCTGCCTGGAGCCACCAACATGTTGCCTGCGATGGAACATAAACAGCCCAAGCGCACTGACTGGTCCTTACACCACCAGCTGCCCAGCGGCATGAAGCTCTGCCGCCTGCTCCAAGCACAGCGCAACGCACACCACGCAAGTTGCACGTGGCAGACATGAACATACACGGACACAACAATGTCTGTGGCAACAAAAGGTAGGTACCGGCTGCAGATTGCCTGCAAACTGTATGCACATCAAGCAGTTGCAATTCCGCAAGTGCTTGCTCGAAAAGCAGGGCATCCGATCTTATGAACAGCATAGCTGCATCGAAGCCTGGCACTGGAAGTGTACCTGCATGTAGGTCGTTGTGTATTAGCGCCTGTTTGCTGCTGCGGTACAGCTGCAGCATGTCAGCAGCAGCAGCCTGCACAACTGCATCTGCCCACATTGCGTGTACTGCTGCATCCAGCTGTGGTGACGTCCACCTGTTGCTGAGGTCGTCAGGATTGAAGGGGCCTATCAGCACTACTTGCTCGTTTGCTGACACGATATCTTGGTTTGCAAAGCGGTCACTGACGGCGGCAGCATGATCTGCAGCAACATCAGCAGTACGAGATGAGGGAGCAGCAGCAGCAGCAAAAGAAGCAGCTGTTAAGGAAAATCAATGATGGTCACTGTGCAACCTGAGAATCCTGCTGTGTACTGCAGTGCTAGCACATGCCTCTTTACAGCAGCTGCAGCGGCTGGTGGCAATCTGCATTGCTGTCCCATGTACACACTGCAGCGACGCATTCATCTGCATGACAGAGCAATGAAAAACCTGGAACAAATCGCACCTGGCTGCATCACCTCCAGGCTGCTGTGAGCCAGGTACGCTGCAAGCAGCTGAGCCAGCTGAGCAGCCAACCCTGGCAGCACCTGGTGACAACAAGTGGCAGCAGATATATCAACAGCAGCAGCAGCAGCAGCGGTGGCGGCAGGCAAGCGTTCAGCACGCAAGCATCCTGGTACTGCTGTCCACTTTCACATCCTGTGCTTATCGCTATGCATCTGCACGTAAGCTGGACATGATGGGTGATGCGGCTTTTGGTTATGTTTGCTTCAATTGCTGCCGTCTGTACAGAGACACGCTGTCAAAATTTCAATATAGAACTGATAAAGGAGATTCAAAGTTTACTGCTGCAGCCCTAGCGCACCTGCCCTTGGCGTATAGCGTGTAGCAGCTTCTGGTGTGGGGGCGGCAGGTACTGCATTGCCAACACGCTGCTGCTGGCATCATACAGCAGCAGCTGCGGCACGTGTGCTGGGCAGCAGCTGTGCAGCAGCTCCATCGCTGCAGCTTCTACATCCATGCGGTCCTGGCAACACCACACCGCAGCAAGCAACATGTTGGGTGCCGAGTTGACTTGGGCGCCCATAGCGAGGCAGATATGCAGCATAGTAGAGTGCTGCGCCACTCCTGCTATTACTGGTTGCTGGTGCAATGTCAACTGCTGCTGCTGCTGCTGCTGCTGCTGCAGGTTGCTTGCACTCTTCACAGTAGCACTGCTGCACTTAACCTGTCCCGCCTGCCCTTGACCTGTTCCCTGTGCTACTGCGGGTGCTATTTGACTCTGTCCTACCCCCGTCTCTGCTTTTGCTGCTATTGACCTTACCCTTGACAGCGGGAATGACTCTCCGACTGCACGCACATATGGCAGCGCCTGCTTGATGATCACGGAGCCTGAGGGTCCATGCACTGCATGACATGTACACCACACACAGTTGAAACCAAATACTTGTACTACTGATTGTAGGTATACAGGGGCTTGCAATACAGGTCATGTGCTACTCTGTAGATGTCTGCAAGTCACCTGCAGGCAGGATCTGCATGCATCTGCTGCTTGTTGCTGGCAATGATATTGGGATGTTGTTCTAGCCCACCTGCATACACCAGGTTGATGACACCATCCAGAAGCTCCTGAACCGACAGGTCATCAGCACTGCCCAGCAGCTGCAGCAGGCTAGGAGTGCTGCGCACCAGATGATTGATACCAGCAGCAACCAAGCGCTGCTGCTGCTGCTGCTGCTGCTGTGCATCCACGCTCGCTGGTATGAAGTCTGTTGAGCGGCACAAGACACGTTGCTGCCGAGCAACTGCTTTATGAGCAGCAAGTCCTACAGCAAGCCTACTGCTACTGCTGCTGCTACTGCTGCTGACGATCCATGTTCTGCACAAGCTGTGGTGACAGGGCATGCTGATAATCTATGAAATCAGCGAAAATTATATGGTAATTCGACCGTTCTGTAGGTAAGCCAGTTGAAGACAAGCACGAGTAATTGGCATAATCAAACTGGTCGCTGGTGAATGTGTCTTGAGAGAGCAATCAGTGCCGCGGAGTGGTGCACCAGCACCAAATCAAAAGCTGTTAGTGTTGGATTTCACTGGATCTGGCACCGTGTCAGCGTGGCAGTGTCATTGCCGAAGGTCGGAAGAGGCAGTACAGTCATCGACATCCGGCCAGGCCAGCCAGCTTGGCGCGCCACCCCAGCACATGCCTTGAGGCGGAAGTGATGTAGTACACATCGTCTGCACACGGTAGCGGCTCCAAGTGGTGAACAGACTGTTGCAGGAAGCAGATTATTGAGTGACATGCTGTTCAAAGCAAGAAGCAAGAAGCAGTTGATTACAGACAAGGGGCCGTGTTGGCCAAGATGTGCTCAACAAAAATGGCAGCAACTGGCAGTCAGGTACAGACTGCAGCATTGACACTTGCCGCTAGGCGGTACAGCCAGAGTATCGTCGCATGACAGGCACTACGTATGTATACCGTATACGTCCAGTGGACCTTACAGTAGCATACAACATGCTGAGTCAGCATCTACATGCACACTTGAGTTCTGCCGTACCGCATCCTGAAATAGCACGGTAACGTCCACACCACGGGCACGACAGCACATGTATAAAGTACGTACATACAGTACGTACTGCTGCTTCATGTCATGTATAACACTGCTATGACAACGGCGTTCTGCTGCTGCTGCTGCAGCAGCAGCAGCAGCAGCAGCAGTTTGCACCACAACTTGAAGCCAACCTCACAAGGATCCAACACAGCTGGCCATGCACATTCGAGTTGCTGCACTTCGAAGCATCTGCTGAGATGGTGCTCACGCAGGAGACACACAGCCATCACACACAGCCATCACATCAGCAATCACCCCAACCCACAAGTTTGCTAACTACCTGTCAGTACTGACACATTGTGAAGCAGGAGAACAAGACCAGGCACCCCGAATGAGCAGCAACGCCACCAAATGTTTATATCCCATCCGTCCAAAACCACTACCCTGGGATGGGGGCTGATGTCAGCCTCCCAACTAAACAAGGACAGCCCGTATCTAGCATGGTCACATGAGCTGCCGCAGCTGAGCTGCATCAGGTGCGTGTAAGTCAGTCATGGCGGCACATGACGGCTAGCACATGATGCACCAGACAGCTGCTGCAACCCCGGGTCTAGAACAAGCCGCTTGCTGCTCAAGCTGCGTGTAAACATCTAGGTATAGATCTATGTCTGAAACAAAAAGATGAAGCAATGAGGCTCTGCTTGCAGACAGTTAACGCAAACATTTTTGGAACATAAAAAGGTCAGTTTGATTCTGCTTACAGCAAAGCTTCACACGACACATCTACTCCACGCATGGGTTGCATACCCACAGATTCTCTTGATCAAGTCTGATCTAGCGTTGGCTGCGGATGGAGCAGCACCCCTGCACAGTTGTACCACAACACGCAGGTGTGTTGCCTCACATGCCAGCAGTGATGTGCAAGCAGCACTGCTTGCGCAAGCCACACTGTGTAAACGACATAGGCCAGGCAAGCTACTGTAAACTTCAACCAGCGGATCACCAAGCTTTTGCAAAGACAGCGATCACGCCGATACTTTGCATGTCCAATGTTATAATTTCAGGCCTGTGGAGTATTTTCAACAGACAAACACACACAGCACAACTTTCAAAGATGCACCACTGTCAAACGCCACACAGCATCAATATACAACCCTCAAACTTGCAGCCAGCATCGCCAAACCACCACCACCAGCAGCAGCACCAGCACCAGCCGCCGCAACAGCAGCCGGTGCAGCAGCAGCAGCAGCAGGCCAGCTGCTACTGCTGGTGCCGCTGCCGCTGCTTCAGCCAACACTGTGCCTTGAGCTTCAACGCAGCTACCGCAACCTTCACTCGCCCCCCTACCAACTCCCACACCTGGACGCCAATGTGGAGCACGAAAAACGCTACAGCCGCAAAGTTCACAACAGCCAACAACGCAAACAGCACAGCGCGCCCGTTCTGAACAGCTACAGCACACGACAGCAAGCTTAAGCTGACTGCGATCGTAGCCAACCCTACTCGCTCAAGGCGATTCAGCAGCGTACGCTTATACGGTCGCAGCGAGGTGTGGATGAGCAGGCATACGATTGCGAGCATCACACAGACTTGCAGCTGCAGCAGCGCCACTTCCTCTTCAGTGCCTGATACGGCCATGGGCAGCAGGATGGTTGCTGCCAGGAACAGCAGCTTGCGTGCCATAATGGCAAACTCCCAGAAGCAGAGGGCCTCACGGTACTCGCTGTACAGGAAGGAGTACTGCGAAAGCAACAGGTGGAACATTGGCAGTACAACGATCGCACTTGATGAGCCAGATGTTGGTTGGTTCTGTCAGTGTGTTTTTATAACAGGTAGAAGTGTGATGCACGGTGGGCAGTGTATGCAACCCCCAACCAGAAGGCCTCTCGGTAATCTTTGTACAAGCAGGATTACTGTAGGGCAGAGGCAGTACAATGGCAGTGGAGGTAGCGGTGCAATGCACAGTGAGATGCAGGGCATGTCATTTTAGTTTACATCACCTTCGGTTGTGCAGGATAAGTGACATTTTGAACAATGGTGGCAGTGCAGCTTTCACTAGACTCGTCATAGTGAGAGGGCCTGCATGGACCGAGGTGCGAATCTGCACCCAGAAGCGGTGACGCACAACTCATACAGCATGATGCTACCTGCAGCGCAGCCAAGAGAGCTCAACAGAAACGGCCCGCACCTTCCAGGCAAAGCCCAAGTCGCCAAGGTGCAGGCAACCACATGGGCAGTATGGCATGCACCACAGCAGTACATGAATGTGGCAGTACAGCCAGCCCTTACCTTCCATGCAAAGTCCCAGTCGTCGAGGCGCTTCCTGTTGTGCCACAGCAGCAGGCCAGCCACCATAGGCAGCCCCAGCCCAAACAGCAGCAGGCCAACCTGCAGCAGCACGCAGATCAAGGCAAGTACTTTTACATCATTGGGCATAAGTCGCCCTTAGGATGCTGCCACCCTTAGCATGCCAATGTATATGGGATGCAAGAAGCAAAAAGAGGGAAGGCAACTGCCACAATGGAATGGGTTCGTGATACCACAGCCAATAACTTGGGCAACGTGGCAGCAGCAGGTCGAGAGGCTGTTGTTATAGCGCTGCATTGAACCTCTGCTGCGGCACAGCACCTTTATAAAGTCATACCTGCTGGCCAGCAGCTGGCTATCATGTTGGTGAGCAGACATATGGTGTGTAATGCAGGCTCCACCATGCCGAACACAGATCCCCGCTGCTACCAATGCCCTGTCTGCCTTCTGCCGCAATCTCAGTCACACTCACCACACCAAAAATAGCCAGCCCGAAGTGCGCTCCCACAAAGCACTTGATGGAGTAGTCCTGCTGCCAGTACATGCCAGCTACCCAGCACAGCCCGTCACCCAGGCTCCTCCCGTAACCAGGAGCACACAGCTGACTCTCTGCCGCTGCCTGTTTTGCTGCTGCTGCCGCTGCATCTGATGATGCGGCAAGCTGCAAGCCTGGCGATAGCAGCACTCCTGTTTCAGTGCTGTTGACGCTGCTGCTGCTGCTGCTGCTGCTGCTGCCAGCCATAGCAGCTGCTCTGTACTGCAGCCAATCATAGTGGATTGTGCTGTAGTTGTAGCCGGTGGGATCTAGCTCAGGTTGAGGTGCCGCAATCGAGTCGCACGCCAGCGAGCTCAGTAAGCTCGACGTGATAAGCGGATAACAGCTATATAACAGCACAATAACGGTTATTAACATGCGCGGCCGCAGGTACGTTGGCAGCTTGTCTGGTTTGAATGAGACGCTCTGCTGCAGCTTCCGGAGCTTGTCCCATTTGGCGTGGCCATACTGCCGGTGCAAACGTGCTGCTGCATGGCGCATTGCCCAACAGGCAATCCACATCAGCCATGCAGCTGCCAGCAGCAGCAGGGGCACACCTACAGCCATCAGTACTGTCTTGATAATGGCGTGATATTGCTGGGGCCCGCTGAGTAGGCAGTCAAAGGCCACGTAGCTTGTGAAAGCTGAGAGGTCTGGGAACGCTAGGGCCCTGTAGGAGTAGGATGGTAGCGTGCGCAGGTGCACAAAGCGTACCATAGCCAGCACCTGCAGCACACACAACACGACTGAAGCAGGTGTGTTAATTGCTAGGCGCATGTTGGTGACGCCACATACAGAGCAGGACAGTCCGCATGAAAGCGGGTCAGCTGCAGATGGCTGCCATTACCAGGTGGACAAATGTTGAAGGCAGCTTTATGCAAGCTACCACTTCGCAGCCACACCCGCCCGCATCATGCAAGAATGTACTAGCACCACCCTGTCACTTATCTACTTCTATGATACCTTTAGTCATATGCATTAACATGTGTTACCTGCAGATAGCTTGTCAGGATCTTCCACATGCCCACCAGCAGTGAGACAGGCGCGCCAGCCTTGGCAGACCCAACAGCAGCAGAAGCAGCGCTGGGAGCAGCGCTGCCCAAGCTCAACAACAGCTGACTGCCGTTGCCAGTGAGAGCTGAATGCAGCCCACCAGCTGCTGCTGCTGCTGCTGGAGTTGGCTGGTGCGGGGCGCCAACACTTGGGCGCATGGAGATTGCGGAGTCGGTTGAAGCTGCTGCTGCTGCATGACTGTTTGGCGCGTTGCTGAATGGCGAGTCTAGATGCCCTGCTGCTGCTGCAGCTTCTGCTGCTGCCATTGCTGCAAGTTCTGCTGCCTCATGCCTGCCAACCCTGCGCTGCCGTGCAGGGGCAACATGCGCATCCTGCTCCTGCTGCTGCTGCTGCTGCCACTGCGGAGTACCAGTACTGCTGCCGGGGCTAGGAGGTAGCTCTTTGCTGTGGTGCTCTGCTGCTGCTGTGCTGCCGTGCAACCTCACTTGCGCTGCCTGTGCAGCTGATGGTGACGCAACAAACGCTGCAGCTGCACCTGGCTGCACTCCTACTGCAGCTGGGTGCACAATATCGTCTCCTAGTCTGCTGCTGCGCATTGCCAGGCTGACATGCGATGCAAAGCTGCTGCAGGACGTCACACTGCTATGACTGCTGACAGTCGACAGAGCAGGCAGGTAGCTAGAATGCAGCGCAGGAAGCGGTAAGCTGCCACTGTACTGCTGTAGCTGCTGCTGCTCGTAGCTGCCGTTGCTGCTGCTGATTCCAGCATGCTGGCTAGCCTGGCCATATGCTACAACTGCAGCAGCTGCTGCTGCTGAAGCTGCTGGTGGTAGGTTGTTGCTGCTGTCAGCTACGGTTGGCAGATCAGGATGCATGTCATTGTATGCATCTGTGAGCTCCTCCTGCTGCAGCTGCCCGTCGCTTGATACTGCAAAGGGGCTCAGCTCGAGCGACTCTGAAGGAATCGGCTTCAAAGTCTGTCCTAGCAAGCTAGATGGACGCAGCTGCAGTCCACTCGGCCCTGCATTGTCCTGAACATCAACCTGAACACTTAGCGCTGTGCTCTGGGGGTGCGAGGATGCAGCTGCTGGTTCCATATTATGCCCTGCTGCTGCTGCTGCTCCGTTCATGTGCACCTCATGCGAAGCAGTCCCATGGGCAGCTTCTGCTGCTGCTGCCGCTGCTGCGGCGGCGGCGGCTTGATCGCTGCTGGCTGTTGCTGAAATGGACTGCCTGGTGTTGCTGAGGCTGCTCTTGAGGCTCACTTGCTGCTGCAGGTTGCGCCAGCGCTTGGCCTGCATGTAACGCATGTACATCAACGGGGCACTTGTCAGGATGTCATGCACTACCCATTGGGGATGCAGGCACTGGGAGAAAAGCAAACTTCAGTCGCAACTGCATACATACAATCTCTTACCCGTGACTCCACTACCCATTGGGGATGCGACCACAATTCGAACTGCCATACACACAACCTCTCACCTGTGACCTGTACAGATGCTGTGACAGGGGCCTGTTGATGCCAGGCTGTCGCTTCTGAGGCGCGTACAGCTGCATGCAGATCGCGAACGCGTTGTACATGAACAGCACCAGGAACAGCCCAATCAAGGCAACCCAAATGCGCACAGTGTTGCCACAGCGCACGCAGGTGCCCATGTACGAGCCGTAGCGAGTAGGGGTCCCGCCTGACAGGCCGGTGTAGTTGACATCACAGGTGCCACACAGCATGCCCGTGTACCTGCATCCGAAAAAGAACAGCAGCTGGTAGGACACCAATCAGACATCAAGCAAGTGCCCATGTAGGAGCCGTAGCAAGTAGGCCACCTGGCAGGCTGGTGTAGTTGACATCACAAGTGCCACACAGCATGCCAGTGTACCTGCAGCCACAAACCACGAGATCAGCAGAAAGAGATGCACCAGTACCAGGAGAACAGCAGACGAGAGAGGAGTTGGGCACCAAGCAGCTGCACTTGTAGGAGCCACCTGAAAATGGATGTGTGAGCCGTGTGATATGCTTGTGCAGTTGTTGTCACAAGCACCGCAGAGCATGCCTGCGTACATCACTGCATGCAAATATCGCACTGTTTGCAGCACAAGCCAGCAGCCTTGCACCATGCATCTGCATCCTCAGGCCCTTACAACGGGATGCGGAGTATTTGCTATTTTGCAGGGCTATGCAGTGCAGGGTTGATGTGGCTGCTGCACTCATCAAAAAGGACGTGACAGAACATGACAGGACATGACAGAACTTGACAGAACATGAACTTCGAGTTTTAGCCAACTCACCCAGGGCTGCACTGCAGGTCTCTCCAGCCGTTCAAAAGTTGGCCGTAGCTCACGTCAGCCAGCACAGGCACGCCATCTGTAGGATCGCCTGTCCACTTGTCTGACAGCAGGCCGAGGTACTGGAACAGTGCTGCATTGCGCGCTGTTAGCCGCACAGGCGCCTGACTGGGAGCCTGCTCAACGCTGCTGCTGCTGCTGCTGTCTGTTTCAGCTGCGGCCTGCAAAAGCCGTCTCAGCTGCAGCCGCAGGAGCTGCCTTCTGCTGTCACTCCCCGGTGTTACATTTGCCCCATCTTCTGCCGAGAGCTGCTTGAGTTCTGGCACCCACCCTTCATTTAAATTTGAATCGCCAAGACAGCCGCCTTGCAACGGGCACCGCAGGATCTGCGGTACGAAGGGGGAGTAGCTGAAGAAACCTTCAGAAGGTACCAGCAGGCCTTTCAAACAGGTACCGCCAGCAGGGCAGCTCTGGCACTGCACGTTGGGGTTGAGGGAGTAGGTGCCCAACGGATTGCAGCGCACACAGCGGTTGATCTGCAACAACAAATAAGGGCACACACGCACACATGTTCAGGTGGGTTCTGGCAATTTGAGCCAATCATTCGGATGAGTAGCATACCAGCTTTGGCATTGGCTGCACACCAACCAGGCAAGCAGCAGCATGTAAGATGTACATTGTACAGCAGCAGCAGCAGCAGCAGCAGCTGAACAGCTCACCGTCATGTACTGTCCCAGCGTGCAGCGCAGCAGCTCCACGCGCACAGTGACCGCCTGCACCTGGCGCAGCAGATCATCGCCAAAGCTGGCTGCAAAGCTGAACTGGTACACTCGATTGGACACAGGCGCCTGCACATCACCGGAGCACAGACAAGATGATCTGGATCTAGATGAAGGTAACACATACAAGGTTACTTGAATGCACCTGCTGCAATATGCTTGACCACGCTGTGTTCAACACTGCTGGCCATGCTTTGGTCAACAGAGAGACAACCACCAACGCAATGTGTCAGCATAGCTAGCTAGCTAGCTAGCTGCTGTTGTGACACCTCGCACACCACACCTGCACGGGCTGCATTGCCATTCCTGAGAACAGCGCATTGCCGCTGCTGCCCATGCTCGTATTGAGGGAGCCGATCACAAAGAGGCCGTCATTGGAGGGCGTCAGCTGGATGGTGCCCAGCTGGCTGTTGGAAGTGCTGCCCTGGCCGCCAAACTGCTGGCTGCCTGTCAACTGCACTGTGAAGTTCATGTCGTCTGCAGCAGAGTTCGCAGTGAGAAGTAGCAGAGTTCACAGCGAGAAGCAGCAGAGTTCACAGTGAGAAGCAGCAGAGTTTGCAGTGAGAAGCAGCAATGGCCGTGGCTGGTCAGCAGACACTCTCCCTGTCACAATGCGATCAACTCGGGTGTTGGTTGACCTGTGCCATACCATAGATTCAGTTGAGCAATCCCAAACGTTTCAAGTGGCGGAAAGTATAGACACATGTGCATCCAGTCACCGACTTTTGTATGATTTAGTGGCCGCAGCCACTGGCAACATGGCCAGTGACCTCACCCAAAAACCTGCACCCTGTTGTTGTGTGCTTCTGATGGCGAGTATTTGTTGATTCTGTCCGTGTTCACAGGATTGAAGCCTGATGAAGGGTGAAGAGCCCGAAACGCGTCGCTTTCCATGTAGTACGACAAAACAGAGTCAACAATAGTCTGAACTTGTCTCAACAGTAGCTGTAGCCAGTCGCATTACGCTATTGCTTTTCAAACTGCCTTAGCGCAACCACACCCCCAACCCTTTCTCCTCACCTCCAGAAAACACCTTAGGCATGATTGCCCCCCTCAGGCCAGCCACAGCGCAGCTACTCGAATTCGCTGCCCTGCCTTCCCTTGCGGCCTTCTCCTGCTGCCTCAAGCAGGTGCCATTGAACACACCCAGGCTCGTTGGCAGTTCAAACCTGAGGTCCGGGCTCTGAATGTGCAGGTGGTTTGAAGCAGCTGCTGCGGCGCTGAGGTTGTGCCTCTGGGCAAAAGCGCCTGAGGCTGCTGCTGGGGGGAGACAGGCAGCTGCATCACGAGCTGTGTATTTGACCAAGCACACCTGCTGGCTGCTGCTGCTGGTTGTATTGGTGCCGTTGCTCATAGTGACCAAGCTACTGCTGTTGCCTTGTAAGCCGCTGCAGCTGCTGCTGTTGCTGCTGCTGCAGATCATGCTGAAGCCGTTACCACCCGCCCACCCTAGCAGATCACCCCCAGCATCTGACGTCGAGTTTGACCAGTCAACGTTGACTGTGGTCAAACCACAACCGACTCGACTGAATCCAGCAGCAGTTGCAAATCTGCCAGCAGCAGGGTTGCCAGCTAAGCATATTGAGTTACGGAGCTCCTCCAAAGTGGGTCCTGCACAGTCCTTTGACGCCGTATAGTTGACATAAAACACACCGCCCACTGCCTGCGCATGGTTGTGCAGCAGCAGGTTGCTGCTGCTGCTGCTGTCACCGCCGCACAGCACAAGGAAGCTGTTTCCCGCCATGTTTGCTGCAATGGCACCGCCAGCGCCACGCACTTGATATGACATGAGCGGTGCAGGAGCAGCCTGTATGTCATCACCTTGGCAGCTCTGCAGCGATGCAGTCGCATTGCCCTCACTGCTGTCACTGCTGTTGCTGCTGTTGCTGCTGTTGCTGCTGTCACTGCTGTTGCTGCTGGGTGCGGTGGCATTGTTCATGTCTTCAGCACCTGGCGCCATGTTGCCCTGCTGCTGCTTGCTGTTGCCACCTTGTAACTCTCTTCGCACTGCCGTGTTATGCATCATGCTGGTGTTGGATACCAGCATCCTGCAGTTGTCACATGCTATAGCCCCGCCAAAACCTGCTGTGTTATTGGACAGCGTTACATTCTGCAGTAGCGTCTGGCCTGTGGATCCCAGCTTGTCATTTTGCAGACCGCGCATGAACAATCCACCACCCTGCAGGAAGGACCACGTTGCAGAAACAGGTCTTTTTGTTGGGGTAGCTGCAATCCTTGTGAGCCAGTATGTTTTGCTGCACAATGGGATGGTGCTGTCGCTGGCAGAAATGCATGCATAAAAACACAGTCAAAGACGCTAGCGAGCACTGAAAAACATCACGGTACCACAAATACTCACTGCATGCGTTGCCAGGTTGCTCGTGATGCTGCAGTTGGTCATCTTCAATGGCCACGCACTCCACAGCCCGCCCCCCTCAGCTGCTGCATTGCCAGCAATGACGCTGCTGCTGATGTGGATGGACAGTTTCTGCAGGAAGCCATGCTGCGCTGCTGGATCCAAAGAGTCTTGTGCTGGGCCTTGGATCAGGACGCCTCCACCCAGCAAGGAGAGCTGAGTTATACCCTGCAGCACAGGCACAAGGAGCAGAAACACATTGCAGCAGTAACATGAATGTACGCATGCAGACAGGGGAGAGTTGTATCCGCTAAGTGTGCACACATTCAAGAAAAAACATGCACATGAAGAACTACCGCGCCTCCTGATGCCCTCGTTCACATCAGCTTTACCACGGTGTTTGTAGCCTTCCCCACTTGTGATATAGCATAGTGGACATCTGGTGCAAGCACTCAGACAATTCATTGTGCAGTGCCTGCAGACCTGTTCAGACATATCTGCAGGCCTGTTGCCCACGAACAGGCAATCCCGCAACTCCACAGGCATGTTGTCACCAACAGGGCTGTCAAAACCGCCCAGAACGAGCCCACCAACGCTTGGCGCAGCAGGGCTCAGTGCATTGCGCAACACATGGACCTTGCTCAGAATGATGCCTTGGCTGTTGTACCTGCATACAGTGTAGCAGAACAGCAACACTCAAGTGAACAAGTCCCGCATTGCAATGGCCGCTGTCGTCTGGCACATAAGCAATGTCAGCAACTATACCAGCCTATTTATCTGGCTGCATGCTCCTCTGCAGGCGTGCTGTGCGTGTTGATCTCAAGTGACCTGCTGTGCTTGATCTCAAGTGATCTGCAACTAACGAATTCATGCTGTGCAACTTGCCGAGATCTTTTCACCTCGGTTGTGTGCTGACCATTCTGATGCCGCTTGCTGCATTGTCAGCCACCAGCACATTTTCAACCGGCTCAGCCAGAGCAAAGCCGTTGACATCCAGTGCGATTGAGCCAGTATTGTTGGAAAGAGTGACGTTGCGCAGGCGGCCGGACTCAAAGTGTGACAGCTTGGCAACCGCCGACAGGCTGCAGGGTCGGCTGCTGCTACTGCTGCTGCTGGTATTGACAGCGCTGGTGTTGCTGGCGCCCACTGTAATGTTGCCAGGTGTTCCTGCCATGTTGCCAGTCACAGTGACCTGCGGGTCAGATGCAGCGAGCAGTGGTGATGCCAAAGTAAGCCACAACAGCAATTTTCCATTTACTGGTGCTGTTTGCACATGAGAAGTCCTGCAAGCTGGTGCAAGTCACAAGCACTCAGGCATCAGAATACAAGAGACGATTCACGCAATGCGCAGCTAGCTAGCCTACGAAAGCCAATGTGCAGACCCACCTGTTCAAGAGAGCCGATAAAAGACTCCAGGTCCAGAATGCTGCCGTTCATTGCAATGTTGCCAGCTAGCTCTGCCTGCTTTGCCCAGAAGTCGCCATACCACAGATCCACCACACTCTTCTGCACTGCATTGCTGCCCAGCGTAACATCCAGCCATGTTACTAACGTGTTATCATGACGTAACACGTGGCTGAACCCTGAGTTGTTGGAGAACTCTGTAGCCGATAGGTACCCCTGGTTGTACGTTGTCCATATCACAGACGGCAGACGGGCATGGGTTGCAGGCCGCAGCTGCAGACCTATCTGCATCTCTTGATATGCTGCTGCCAGTGCAGCACTGCAGACTGCACCGCCAGCTGCTAAGGCGTCCTGCAGATCCGGCCCCGCTGTTATAACAACACTAACAACATCCCCGTATGTGGCACCAGGACCAGCTCGCTCCCAATCTGCCCAACTGCCGCTGCTGTTGCTGCTGCTGCTGCTGGTTTGCACTGCTGCTTCTTTCCGTGGAAGCTGCCTTGTCGCTGAGTCTTCATCACCACCAGCAGCACCAGCAGCACTGCTTGTCTTACGGCTTACCAGCCGGTTCCCATGCACCTTGCAGCCAGTAACCCACCAACTGGCTGCCCAATTTTCCAAAGGTAGGGCTTTCGCATCCTGCTCAGCACTCAACGTGGTGTTGCCAGCTACCCCTGCTTCCAGCACATCTGCTTTCCGCGTGATGTGTTCTCGCCATGACGTGCGGCTGCCGACCGACAGCAGCAAGGCATGGAACACCGTGTTGTTGCTGAGGCTGCAATCTGACATAAGCCACAGGGCATCAACCGAGCTGCCCTCTTTGCGAGCCTGCAGCATGTCACACCACCAGGAAGCAAAGACATACGTCACAGCGGTTAGTCAAGCGCTGGAAGTGCAAATCTAGCATGCCCAGGACATGTAAAGTGCTGCTGGCAACAGCTTTGCGTTGTATGATATTGGCGATGGTTTGCTGCTGTTTCATTGCTTGGCCCCAGCATCGTACTTCCAGCACAGCGCATTCTCCACTGTCCGCAATGCAGGCACAGACCCTTGCTGCTTAGTACACCCGAGTCGTCTCACCAGCTCAGCTGCATGCTGCTTCTGCGCATAGTTGTAAGCGCCTCGCGAGCTCCCCTCATACTTCGTGTAATACAGCACGTCAAGGTACTGCGAAGCGTGGAAAAACTGCTTCGTGTCAAGCACCCAGGTGCGCCCCTCAAAGCGCAGCAGTGCAGTGGCAATGTTGCCGTCAAAGGTACTGCTGCGCAGGCTTGTCAGGGAGAAGCCGTCCGTGACGCGAATCATGGCGCCAGAGAGGTGCACGTTGCTGCTAAAGCGGCACCTGCAAGATTGGCAGGCAGACGGGCGAAACGGCACAACACAAACGGCAGGCGCGGCTGGGGTCAGCACTTGAAAGACAGCAGGTGATAGTCATTCCAGCAGTGCATCCCACCCATTAAGTTCCCCAAAAACATTCGTAAGTTGTACCGGCGCACAAGTGCTATCAGCTGCAGACGACCAGAGCTGCCTGAATTACCAGGTGCTGTGGTGTCTAGCACTGCGCTGGGAACTCCTCTGCATTGCTACAATGGAGTGCCGCGCCATGCAGGGTGCACACACCTGTGTGCATCAAACGCGGCAGGCCCGTGAACTTGCAGCATCGCCCTGTACAGGGCGCCAGGGTCGCATGGACTTGGCGGTGACACATCAACTGCTGCTGCTGCTGCTGTTGCATTGCCAGCAAATATACTGCTGCTGCTGCTGCCGCCAGTGGCCAAGTTGCCTGTGACTGTTACATTTGTCATGCTGGTGTTGACCAGCCGCAGCCACAGCAGGCCCTGCGTCACTGTGTTGCCGCTGATGTTTGCATCCCGCAGCGTCACCTGCAGAGGTGCCTGCATAACAGCACATAGGAGGAGGTGGACCACAGGAAAATTATAAGGCCTCCACAGCAGAAGACATTTGACTAGCATAGGTCAACAGGACAGGCTATGTCGCACTTGCTGGCTGCATGTACCACGTAAACACATGGCAGCTCAACGAGTCATGCTGGAATTGATGCAGCTGCAAGGCGAGTCACACCAAAATGACAATCTTGGCTGTTGCAGGCTTCATCAGCACATGCAGCAAGTGTCACACTTGCTAGAACTCCTCGCTTTGCGCAACTGCCCCTGCTATCGCTGCAAACTCACACAGCATATGGTCACTCCACTACCACGTGTAACCCTTACCTGGCCTTTTGGTGCAAGCCCCACGAAAGCCTGCACTCTCTCTGCACCAGCAGCTGCAGCACCAGCAGTAGCATCCTTTGCTATCATCTTCCTGATATCCCCCATAGCTGTACGAGTTGTGAAGGGTGGCTGCATGTTCAGAAGCTGCGTGTTCTCACTCGGCTGCGGAGCCATGATATTGGCCCTGCCTACTGCATCTGCTGGCCATGAATCAGCTGTCACTAACCATGTTACATTGTTACTAACAATCTGTGTTCCTGCAAGAAGCTGTAGGGACTGCTCAAAGGATCCAGTTGCTGTAATCAAGGCGTCCGCTGTATTGCCCCTGATGGTAGTGCCCTCTGCGTTCAGACTGCTGTCCTGCAGATGTAACAGTGAGCTTCGTAGCATTGGCGACCCGCAAGCCGGCAGCGCCAAAGCAAACGCATCACTGCTGCTGCTGTCTGTCGGCGGTTGAGTTGTGACCCCTCCTGTCTGTGAGCTGTCTTTGCATGCTGGATACGTCAGCTTGCTGTGATTACGCACTGGCGCAGTTCTGGCTGCAGCGTTGCCACTGATGACCACTCTCCGCAGTGTAACAGCTGCTTGCTGTGCTGCTATAACGAGGCCCTGCACTCCCGCTGCATTGCTGTTACTCTCAAAAGTAACATCTGTGGCTTGCAGGGAAGCGCCAGGTCCCAGCAGCACCACTGCAGCGCTGCTGCAGTTTGTGACTAACACATTCTGCAGGATCAAGGACGTTTGCCTGCGAGTGAAGGCGGTGGCAGCGCCAGCATAGCAACTAGAGGAGGTTGAGTGGTACAGATGGGTGCATGCTGCGCGGGAACATGGCATGCAAAGCTGCAGTTCATGGCACAGCGCTGAAGCGCCGCATGCAGAACAGCGAGAACAGAGTGGAACCTGCAAGGCTCTGGCACCAAGAAGACCATCAACATGACAGCAACTCAACCGTATTTGTACACGCTGCTGCACCGTGGCTAACCCAGCTGCTTGCATCAGCTGCCTGCCCACCTCACAACAAAAGCATGACCAGCACCCCCACAGGTGACAGTGACTCTGCCTGCCAGTCCGTCGCCTGGGCCAACCACTGTCAGTCGATCGACTTCAATTGCTTCATTGAGTCTTGTGTCGCTGGTAAGCGTGAGGCTGTAAGCGCTGGGAAGGCCAGACAGCAGCACGCCCAACAAGCTGCCGAACAGCACCAGCAGCCCCACACATCTGGGCATGTAGAGCTACTTGCAACGGCCAAAAACCATCAGATGCTTCTACGGAAGACCGTTCAAGCGCAATTGCCCACAAAAACAGGTTGCATTTTATCCGTATTGCCTTCCTCTCCGCTCGTGTCTTGGCTATAGTACTTCTTGAAAATCCGAATATAAAACAAACACGAAACACGTGCGGCATTGTATGCCGTTGACGGCTGATCACTCTTTTCATGTCACAAAGGGCTTGTCTGGTGACACCCGGCCCGGCAACTTGTAACGGCGACCCTGGCAGCGGTAGCCAAGCTACAGCAACAGCCACTAACCATGGTGTGTGAAGTTAGCTAATAATGCCTGCTGGTGCGCGGGGTGTCACGAATGCTCCAAGCAGGTCTCATCCGGTCCAGGACTTCCTGACTGCAGTGGCCAGTCTGACTGTTGGGCAAGCACAGCGGTCATGCAACTAAGTTCAAGAGCGTTGCTCAACTCCTTACACGTGTTAAATCGTGACTGCTCTCAGCTGCCCAGTAGCACTTGTAGTGCAACACAACATCGTCTATGCTGACACCATATATTTGGACGCCTGTGCATGCACAGCCTGTCGGACAGGCTGTCACACATGATGTGCAGCAGTGCCCATGGTTCATCAAAAGATAGGCTTATCTGTGTCCTAACCAACAAAAGTACTCTGCTGCGTGCATTATGGCTCAACTGGTTGCATCCAGCGTGCAAGATTCTTGCAGCACACCAAGCAGCAGGACCTCGACTGTCCCCTGCGGTTAGCAAACACAGGAACACTCCATGCTTGCAGGCTTGCATCCAATGCAGTCGACAGCAGATGAGCATGCCCAACCACGGGGCCAGAAAAAGGGTAAGGCACATGTGATTAATGCCACACATACAGAGTTAGATCTCACATTCACACAACAGCTGACAGCATGTGGCCCAAGTGTTGGTTGCGTTGGATGCAGGCTGCATCTGCTGCAGGTGACACCTGCTGACAAGTTCAATCTCCTGTGCCAACCTCACGGGAATGCTAGCAGCTGCCAATGATCATGATTGGTGAGCAACTAGACCCTAGCAAAATGACGCACCGCAATTCTGCAGCAACCTGCGCCGCCGCGCCCCGCTACATCCACCACATAGCTACACCCGCCTCTGTCAGTGCACAGCTGCATCTGCTCAGGAGCTAAGGCTTAGCTCTACTGCTCCTGCACACACTACGACCACGTGACCTGCACCATCTCCTTTGGCAGCCGTACCACTGCATCACATGTGGAACAACCATCGCTGCACCGGTGTGGGACCACAACCCCTACCCCTCAACGTAGCGGTAAGCCTCAATGCCCTGTTGCAGCAGCGCAGCCTCCACCATCTCCTTTGCGGCACGCTCCGCCTGCGCATGCCGCGCCTCAATGTGCATGAGCGGCGCCTCACCCCTACCAGCCAACCCAGCGCGCTTCTGTACCACTGCTGACTCAGCACCAGCAGCACTACCCCTAGCCCCAGTGCTGCTGCCACCATAGCCTCCTACTACAGCCCCTGAGTGTGATGCGCTGGCATTGAGTGAGGCGTTTGGCATGCTGCTCTCCCTCTGCAGCAGCTTACCAGCAACGCGACGCAGCCAGCCCTTGTGTGGCCCGCTGCCCCCACCGCTGCTGCTACCCATGCCGCTGCCGCCGACCTCACTCGCTGCCCGCTGCCCTAGCTGCCCCGCTGGCTTGATCGCCACCTTGCCTGTGAGCAGCTTATCTAGGTATGCAGCAACCTCAGTCGCAGATGGCAGCGGCGCACCGTGCTGCTGCTGCTGTGCAGCCGCAGCAGCCTCACGACCTGCTGCCTCTGCCACTGCTGCATCGATCCCGCCTGCTGAAGCTTCCCCCGAACCTACCCCTGCTGTGTCAACACCAGACGCAGCCTGCTGCTCCAGAGTGCTGCCCCCTCCAGTGGTGGAGGTGCTGGGCAGGCCTTGCTCAGCGCGCTGCTGCCGCTGCTGCTCCAGCTGCTGCTGGTGCTGCTCCAGGCGCTTGCGCAGCTCGCCGGCCTGCACCGCCTGCCACTGCTGCTGACGGTGCTGCTGCTCCGCCTTCATCTGCTCCCACTGCTTGCGCTCCCTGCAGGGGTGGTGTGGTACGAATTCGGCCACAATGTTAGGCACACAATTGCTGTTAAAAGAAAGTCGTGACGGGTCTGGACCCAGCAGAGCTGCCGTATGTGTGCTACCTACGCTGCCTTGGTGCAGAGGCACCAGATGTCCAATAACTCTCACAGCCTGTCAGCTTTTACTGTCACAGCATTTTCATCAGATAGTGCTTCACGCCTGTGCAGTAGCAAAAGCACAAACAACCCCGCCACATACAGCGCTAACCACGCACCTCTCATCGCGTGTATCAAACTTGCCAGATGCCATCGGCTGCTTTGTCACCTCCGCACGCAGCTGCGCAGCCAGCGTGGCTCCAACCTGCGGCCCAGCACTGTGCGGCCGCACCATACTGTCCAGCTGCTGCTGGTGGGGTGGTTGCGTGGGCTGCACTGGCGCCCTACTGCTGACGTATGGCCAGCGCATCTCCTTGAGCTGCTGGGCATCCTCCTGCATGCTAACGATGATGCGAGCGCGGCGCTCGGCTGCCTTCTCAGCGCGAGCTGCCTGTTCCTCCGGCGTGCTGCCATTGATGTTGAACTCCTGCGTGGTATATAGCAGCAGCCAAACAGCAAATAACAAGACGTCAGCTTGCTTTTCTGGTTGCTAGGCGAGTTGACCGAAGCTATGGGTCTGCGCTGTCAAGACAATCGGGGCAGGTGGGCAGCTGTGTTTATGCAGAGGCAGCTTGACAGAGGCACGGCAGCTCATCAAACCACACAGCTGCGAGCAACCACCTCCCTACCTCAGGCACTGTGACGCGCTTCCTGTTAGCAGCCTTGATCGCCGCCTGCTGCGCCTGCCAGTGCGCATGCAGCGCCCTTAAACCTGGCACATTCAGGCCCGAGCTGCCCCGCACATGCCCCTGGCTGGACGCAGGCAGTGGCGACGCCCCCGCAGAGTTTGCGCGCCTCATCGGCGAGCTACCTACTGAGCCGCCACGCCGCACGCTTACGTACTCGGGCTGGTCTTGCGGGTGACCCTGGCTGCGCACTGCAGATGCTGATCGCGTCAACTGCTTGTGTGGGCTGCTGTTGGCGAAGCTGCTGCCCTGTGAGCCAGCTAAGTTGCGGCTGGCCTTGGTGGGGCTCTGGCTGGCGCTGCTGCTGCCTGCCAGGCGCTGCTGGTATGCCTTCTCTGCCAGCTCTTGCCTGCGTGTCAGACGTTGAGCACATCACGGTGTGTCAGCTCACTGTAATGCTATGTATGCTAGGTCTGTGTCCGGGCATCGCACCAAAGTGCAACAAGAAGAGCAGCCAGTATTTCACAGAACTGCAGTGCCAGCTGCGCAGTGTCTCAGGCTCAACAGTATGCTCTCTTGCATTGCCGCCCAAAGCAGCCAGCCAGCCAGCTTGTTTGGCCCACCTCTTCTTGTATGCCTCCTGCAGCTTGGTTGCCGCCTTCTCGCGAGCCATCTCTGCGCGGACCTTGGCAGCCAGGCGCGCAGCCTTCACCCCAACTGCAGTGGCCTCGTAGCGCTGCTCGTGCACGTGGTCAGGCACGGGCTTGGCCTTGAAGGGTTGCTGCAGAAGTCACACATTCACATGAGGTCAAGCTTAACGCCGGGCAATGTATACGACAGCAGGCATGCAGGTAGTACCGTCCTGGGGTCGTAAGCACGGGTACATAACTGCAACTGACACAGCCACATGCAGGCTGCAACCTCACAGCTGCGTATACACCTCCGAGGTGATAAGATATATTGCAACGCACCTGGAACCTGTTGGGGTCCTTTGCGGCTGCGCGGCATGCCGCCTTTGCTGCTGCGGCCTCCTTGTCCCTCTCGTAGAAGGTGAAGGGGCACTCCTTGGTGGCAAGCAGCTCCTTGTACCTGCAGCAATGCAGCAACATGATGCCAAATCATCATCAGGCACTCCGCAGCAGACAACCATTAGTAGCTGTTATTAATGGCGCAATGTGTGGCCAAGCTTACAGCACCTGAAATGGAAATCAATCTGTCAAAATTCATGTGCAGCAGATTCACAGCGACAACAGACATCTCCTGCCTCAGATGAAGCCGTGCACCCGTAACCGTAGAGGCCTGCAGCTGTGCATGTGAAGCTGCTCACCGTGACCTGCTTGCTGCGCGCTTGGCTGCCTGGTCAGCGATGATGTGCTGGTAGCGCGGCTCCAGCGTGGCAGCAGGAATGGGGCTGGCCACAAACCTAACGTGCGGCAACAGCAAGAGAGGGAATGTCGGACACCTCAGATTGCAGTAGATTTGATTGCTGTGCAAGTGGTGCAGTAAAATATGCAGTCACAGTAGTGAGTGCTTATACTGTAGGCGCTACAAGATATGAATCAACATGACACAGGATATGGGCAGGTTCTGCAGCCTTTGACTCACCGCTGGCTGTAGTGTGCTGCTTCCTCCTGTGCCTTCAATGTTAGGTCCTGCTCAAGCTTCACAGCAGCCATGCTCTTTGGCCGCACCGCAGCAGCTGCCTCAAAGTCAAACGGCTTTGAGATGGTTGTCTTGAAGGGCGAACTGGCACCTGCCCTGCTGCCACTGCCGCCACCTGTGCTGCTGCTGCTGCTGCCAGCCCCGCAGTGGCTGTCTGCATTGTGGTAGCAGTCGGCATCTACGCCTGCAAGTGCACACTGCTCATTCTCACCCTCCTCGCCTTGCTGCTGTTGCTGCTGCTGGTGACGTGTGGGACTCATCACCTGCTGCTGATATGCCCTGTTGGGTGCAAGCGCCTGAGTTATTGCGGCATGCTCAGGCACGGCATGAGCGGCCCGCGGAATAAACGGCTGCTGAATCAGCTCCTCCCCAGCTGCTGACAGCCCAATCTGGCGCTGCCTGCCATGGCTGCTGTTAGCTGACGTAGTGGCCTTGCTGCCCCGTGCTGCTGCTGCCGCAGCTGCAGCATTGGCAGCTGCCTTGCCGCGTGCAGCTGCCCTGTCAGCTGGAGCAGCAGCATACGCGCCGCGCTGCTGCTGCTGCTGTGGCTCCTGCTGGTCTTCTGCCTCCTGCTCATCATCACCCTCGCTGCCACTGGCACCATCAGTGTGTTCCTCCTCCTGGTCTGACAGGCCTGCTGAGTACTGCTGCTGTTGCAGCTCCTGCTGCTCTGATGATGCCTTCCTGTAGGCATTCATCCACTCGTCTTGCTCTGCCCAAGCAGCCTGCAACATTGCAGGTGCACGCAAGCACGCGGTGATGTCAACCCAGCGGGAGTTCACCGTAGCAGCTACAGCTATCAGGCCTCTGCAATACGCCATACAGAGCACAGTTGTTTCGAAGCTCTATGATGTCAACAGAGTTGCTGCAACAGGAAGAACACAACGAAGCCATACAGTCCAGTTCGAGCTGGCCAAGAAGCAGCAACTGCTGACCCACCTTCATCTGTGCCTCCTGGCTGCTGATTTCCTGCAGCTTGCGCTCAGCCTCCTGCAGCTCATGACGCGCATCAGCAGCCTCGCCAGATGCCCTGCAGCAGCAGCACCAAGCAGCAACATGTAACACTCAGTACGTTGACCCCGCTGTAGTGTTGCACAACTCCTTCTCTGCAGCAGCTGCGCTGCTGCCAGTGACCACACCCTTGATGTTGTGCTGTTCAATCACGTGACAGTGCATTGTGCTGCTGCTGGCTGAGCGCTCACTTGCGCGCCTCCTCTGCCTCTTGCTCCAGGTCTGAGTCGTAGTCCTGCTGCGCTGCACGCCGCGCCATGTGAGCATCAACCTGGCAGGGCAGCAGCAGGCAGGCAAACATGCTAAGCAGTTTTAACCTGCAAAGTTGGGCTTGAAAAGCGTGCCGACGCAGGCTGCTCATCATGCAGCAGCCCCTGTACAGGGTTTTTATATGTCAAGCTACAGTACCGTCAAGCTACAGCGCCAGCAACTGCAGCCGACAGGTATACGTGGCCACACCGTTCTGATGCCATCCACCAGGGCAAAACATACACAAGGTGCAACGGCAGCTGCTATCACTATATATACCTAAGACAAACAGCTAACCAGCACACCTGCTTGTTGAACTCCTCAAACCTGGCTGAGTCAAACGCAGCACATGCCAGCTGCGCCTCGCAGTCAGCACCCCCTGCGGCAGCTGCTGCGCTAGCACCTGCAGGACTGTTGCAGCTGCTGCCATCTTGCGCTTGCTCTGCTGAGTCAGCATCACTGTGCTGAGCAGTCTCCTGCTGCTGCTGCTGCTGTTTCTTGTGACTGGGTCCCTCCAGCCGCTCTAGCCCACCATCCTGCAGTACAGTTCACATCCACAAGCAAATGCAGGGTTTAAAAACTGTCATTGGTCTGAAGGCAATGCCCAGCAAGTCAGCACTACCCATGGACTGCCTAATTTGAACTCTGATGCATGCAGCTGCTGCCACAGCACAGCACCCCCTTCAGCACCATGCTATGCTGCAGCAGCAAACGCAGAGCCATTGCAACAATTGTGGCATGCAGCAGCTATTGCTCACCCGGTTGATGGCATCAATCACGTCCTCCAAATCATCTCCCTTGCCCTCTTCATCACCGCCTGCAGCAACAGCACAACTGCCAGCCTGCACCCTAGCAGCGGTTGGTGCCATCTGCTCACTGCTCAGCACTCCGCCCTTGCACAGCGTGGCTGTCAGTGCTGCTGCTGCATCAGCTGGCAGGGCCTGTGCTGACAGCAGCAGGGTGAGGCCCTCCTGCAGGGTGGCAACCTTGCTCTTCAGCTCCTCAATTGTCCTGCAAGCAGACACACCACATCAAGTGAGGTAGTGCTTCTGGGTGCTTCTGTACAGCGGGTCCCCGGCTGCTCGTGTATGCTTGCAGAAACAGGTAGCAGACAAAAGCAGCATGGGTGCGGAGGCCCTGTGCACAGCAATCAAGAACTCAACTGCTGAGCATACCCACATATGCCGCCTCACTTGAGGAGAGCTGCCCATGCTTCCTGCAAGTGCAGCATGCACAGATGCCTGCGGGACAGAAGCATCACACTGTTACTCACTCGTCCTTGGTGCCTGCTGCGCCGCTGCCTGATGACGCCAGCGTCATCACATCATCAATGCTGCTGTGCATCACAGGACTGCCCCTGTAGCCACACCCAGCAGCAGCAGCACCGTTCCTGCTGCCAGCTACAGCAGTGCCCCTGCTCGCCAGCACATCAGCTGCCACTGCAGCAGCTGCAGCAGCAGCGGACGAGCCACGGCTGGCAAGGCTGCTGCTAGCTGCCGGCAGATGTGTGTTCTGGCGCGTCCGTAGGTGTGCAGATGCTGCCATGGCATCCTGCGCCTGCCGCATCACTCGCAGCAGCTCCTGCCAAGCAGCGATGCCACCACTGCTGCTGCTGTTACTGCTAGCACCACCCTCACCCCCTTGTTGCATGAGCCTCTCAGCGACTCTGCTGCTGCTGGCCCAATCCAGAGCACTGCTGCATCGCACAGAGCTGCCAAGTGCCACTCCACTGGTTGCTGCTGCTGCTGCTGCAGCGCGTGATCCAACTGCCGCGCTGCTGCTCGCATGCCTGCGCTGCGATCCCAGCATGGCGCCAGTTGCATGTGCCTGTGCAGACTGAGGCCGCTGCTGCCGCTGCTGCCTGCGTGGGGAGCCCCACGTGCCGTTGTTGCTGCTGCTGTTGCGCTGCTGCTGTGAGCGGCGCAGCGCGTCTGGTGAGCTGCAGGAAGCAGGGCGATCGTTCTCCAGCACACCCAGCACCCTGCATGCATGGCCATATACAAGCAGCAGATGTCAAGTGGGTTTGCTAGTTGAAACAAGACTAGTTGATTGGGTTGGTGCACAAATAGCACTCTGGGACCCTGCATGCTGTATCTGCTACAGCTGCGCTGCTGCAATGCCAGCCATACGCCTGCACAGCACATACGTGTAGCCAGCTGCTAACAAGTATTTGCAGCAGCGTTTGATATCTGTCCTGCAAGCAGTCAGTAAACAGTACGTGCAACACACCTGTCCTGCTCCTTGGTGCGCAGGTAGTGCTTGTCAGCGAGCACAGGGTGTGCAGCATCAAATCTGAACACAGCAGGCTTCACAGCCACCCCTGGCGCCTGTCCTGCAGCCACTTTGCTGCTGAGCATAGATGCTCTGGTATGCCCGCCCAGCGGAGAGCTGCCACGCGGGCTCACTGTAGGAGAGGGCTGCTCTTGTTGTTGCCCAGAGTGCTGCTCCTGCTGCTGCCCAGAAAGGCTGTTAGGTGGCGTCTGCTGCTGCTGTTTGTGCAGCTGCTGGCTAGCTGCTGGCTGTGCGGTACTGCTGCAGTTGAAGCTGCTGCTGTTGGGGGTGTTGCTGCTGTTGGGGAGGAAGCTGACCCCACCTACTGCAGCAGCAGCAGCTGGCGAGCTGCCCGACTGCTCTGCTGTACTACCAGGATCAGCAGCAGCAGCAGCAGCAGCAGCATCTCCTCCTGCCAGCACTGCTGATTTCCTGCAAGCGCTCAACGCATCCATCACACCCAGAATCTCATCCATGTCTGAGCTGCTGGGCTGCGTCGCAGGCTGGTTGGTGCCTGGGCTGTCCGCAGCAGCTGCTGCTACAACAGCCACAGCCCGCTGCTGCTGTTGGTTTGTGTGTCGCTGGCCATAGCTCCTGGCCCTGGGGCTTGAAGCGGCAACCCGTGAGTTGCCTGCTGCTGCAGTATTTGCTGCCGTTGACTTCGTTGTCAGGCAACAGTATGCTTTGTAATAGCCTGCTTCTGCTTCCTCTTCGTATGCGTGCAGAGGCAGCGTCGCTGCATGCTCATCCCCTGCACTGCAGTCTGACCCGTGCAGTTCCAAGGACTGGGAAACAGACGCACACCTGGAGTTTGAGTTCCTTTTCCTGAACTCCTGGTACTGTACACCAGGGATGTTTGGCGACCTGTCCCCGTTTGATGATCCCTTTGGGGACGGGCTTGACTGATAGCCCACAGGCAGGTGCCAAGCTGGGCTACTGCAACCCTGCGATGCTGCTGGAGGTTGAGGTGCCTCAGCCAATTCTGATGGCCGGCTTTTGCTGTGTTTTGCCAACACCTGCATGTGTGCAGTGCCACAGCATCAGTGCCATGAAGTTGAGCCTGATGTGATGTACAGCAGCAGCAGGCATGCTGACTGTCATGATGCGACAGCAGCATATAATAGAACCCTTGAAGCCGTCACCATATCGCTGAAATCATATCTTTGCACCGTTTCAAAGCTGCTACGCACCTGCCGAGCAGCCTGCTGGGCCACAGCTCCTCCTCCAAAGCGAGCTGCAAGTTTACTGTCGAGCCCGGCGTCCTGCGACGCCATGGCTGAATTGTACCAAATATATCTCACAGAAAGTACATAGGAAGCATTTTTAGATCAATGAAACATCTACATTGCTGAACTTGTCGGTGCTACCGACTTGACTGCCTCAACCGGCTGACTGTGTGCAATTCAGAGTAAAGAGTAATCACAGAATCATCTCAGAGTCAAGTGTGTTGTAGTGAGCACCTTTATCGGTGCTGAGCACAACGGGGTTACAGAAGAACACATCGCGCGCCAAAGCAGTACAGCTGAGCTCACTTCGTGAAGGTGCATTGCATTACATTGACTGCTCAGTACAGCATGGTCAGATAGTTATCGCAAGCGCTGATGAAGAGACAGCTGCTTGCTGTGGGTGAAGAGCCTCTGAGATGCCCGCTCGCGATTGCCGATGTCGTGCCAATACCATGGCAAAGGCTGCAGCATCCAGGACAGCTTCCAGCCGCCCCCACAGCTGATCAGAGAGCCTTACGCCAGGAACAGAGCGCCCAACAACATACAAACGATCGAGAGCATCAAAAAGCTTGCTCACATGTGTGCATGGCCGTGGCATCATGCCACGGGTGTCACGCTAGTACTATCTGAGATCAGCTCGAGTTGATATCCTTCTCGTGATGCTCCAGGAGGTGTGCAGCGCACATCATTGGAGTCCATTCGTTCGCATCAACTCATCAGTTTCAAAAAGCATCGTGGACACGCATGTTAACCGTACAGCAACACGGCCCTGCCGCACTGCTGCCAGGGTGACCAAAAGCAGCAGGCTGTCAATGTTTCCAAACAAGTCACATGCAGCACATCATGTGCTGCACATCCTGCAGCGCCATTACAAAGAAAAGTTTTCTCCGTTAGGGGGGGAGAGTATAGACTAGTCCACTCTCAAACGTTGGGTTGGTGACCCACTAGTACTGCAATGCCCCTCTGTAGCTGACATGTAGAGCATGTGAAAAGTAGCAGCACCAGCAGGCACCAGCAGAAAATCATGAAGAAACACCCTACCCCTGCGTGCATGTACCCAGCTGGACAGCAGCCGCTTAGGATGTGAGCCCACGCTGTGCATATGCCATGTGGCACAGTGCCACTGTCGGACAGGCGCACTGCTATTGATCGGGTAATTTGATGCCATCATGAGGCTCATCAGTGTTGATGAGGCGCACTGGGCCATCAGCGGCTGATGCACTGCATCACCTGGCAGGTGCTGCTCTGGCGCGAACATCAAAAACTGTACATCAAAGGGCTGCATTCGCGCAATGGTGTCCCCTTGAACAACTTGCTGTGCAGCACAGCAAAAATCATTGTTACATTGAATGTAGACAATCAGTGCAGCAGCAATCAGAACTTCTGGTCTGCAGATGATGGCCAGAAGACCACAAGAACGTGCTAAAGATACTATGGCAATGCCATAATGGCTTACAGCAGGCTGAAGGTAGGGCAGCATTCTTGCCTTTGCTTCAGAAGGGGTGGTGCAATTAAGCGGCTACTCTGGGTTCTCGTGCTTGCTACTCGTTCATCACATGCTCAACGAGTTGTACTGCATGATACACTCTACGTGAGCTTGAGGAACATTGGCTTGGCCTGGCAGATTTTGAGTTTATATTTTTCAGTTTGGTTCGCGTGGTGGGGCGCAGTACAGTGGGTCACGAACGTGCTGCAGTCGTGTGCAGCCTTGCCAAGGCATGCCATGGCAGGGGTCGACGGTCTCTGCCTGTTTTGCTGCCGCAGCAAGTCTCTGAGAGCTGATGGTCAGTGGGGCAGGTGGTTGCCCAATGAGCCTCAGCCTCAGGTTGTCATTGGCTCATACATGGGCTATGTTGGCTGGCTTGCAATAACGGTCACAGGCGATCGCACCAAACCCTACCGCGAACTATAACATGCCAACCCCACCACGCGAACCAAACTGAAAAATCCAAACTTAAAATCTGCCAGACCAAGCAAATATTCCTCAAGCCCGTGTAAAGTGTAACGTCCAGATTGTGCTGCTGCTTTCACACACAGCAGGACAGGGGAGAGCTGCCAAACAACACCAGCATTCAGGGGCCTGCTGAGCAGCAGCATCAACCGTTGACATTTGAGTCTAAATCGCGGAAAACCCAGTGGACAGTCTGACATACATGTCAAGTGTGCAGCAGCTGCAGCAGTACATGTCAAATGTGCAGCAGCTGCAGCAGTACATGTCAAGTGTGCAGCAGCTGCAGCAGTACATGTCAACTGTGCAGCAGCTGCTGCCGAACCTGCCAACTGTGCAGCAGCTGTGCAGCTGCACAGCCACAACAACTGACAACCGTACATGCACTGCACGCGTGCGGCTCGCGTCGCCAATGCGGCAGGGGAGCCAATTGGCAACTGGCGTGCGCAGCAGCTTGCAAGAATGGTACGCTAACAAATGGCCCGCTTCTCGCAGGTGCTTGATTACTTCCCAGCCTCACCATGCAACCTTGAAGGATAAGCTTTGCCATTCCCACACCACTAGGGATACTTGGCATGCCATGTACATGTCTACGCTGCCGCGCCCTCTGGCTGCTCCTGCTCATTTTGGAACACAGCCAACACATGGTTGCCCCTATAGTCTACTGCTGCTCTGTACATGCCTACGCTGTTAAAGTCTACAACGCAGTTGTACTCCCTATCCACCCCTACAAAGCCTCCGTCACCTTCTGACATGCTCTGCCACACAACCTCACGCATGGCTTCTGACAAGCTGATGCCTTTGTACTGCATGCGAGCTGCTACATCGTGTGCAGCAGCTCGCCGTATGAACTCCTCTCCTACTCCCGTGCCTGATACAGCACAGTTTGTGTCGGCCCATGTGCCTGCACAGCAGCATATGGTTGCAAAACACAGGACTTTGCGTTTGTGCTGCATCGGGCTGAAGGATCGATTGGTGCTAGCTCTTGTAGAAGCAGGGAGTACTGACGCAGTTGAAATCTAGATCATAACACAAATCCAAAGCTGCTGGGTTCAGGGCCGCCAGGTGCTACGTAACGAACATCTGCTCAATATATATGAATTGCTGAATGTGTGCTCTAGCACTAAAAAAAGGCCTGCTTCGCTCACCTGCACCTATCATGGGGGTGTCTCCTATGCGACCATCCCACTTATTGGTGCGCCCACCAGTGCTGGTAGCTACAGGGCCAAACGCCCGCAACAGCAGCAGCAGCACGGAGCACACAAACAGTGATTAGCGAACCACAAACGCACGGCAAACTGTCAAGCTGAATATACTGCCAAGGCAGCAAGTGCAACTGGGTGATCTGTCGCTCTGTAGGCATGTTCCAACAGTCTGAACATGTGACACAGCCATGCGGCTATCCTGCCAAGAACTCCAGTGCAGTTTCCAGGCCTTGAACTGCAGCTACTGGCGCATAGCAGCACCTGCACACACCTGCAGCGAGCCTCCCTTGGCTGTCAATCGCCACTGCACCAACCGTCTGGCAGTGCTGCTTACTGCTGTCCGCTGCTGTTGCTGCTGCTTCAGGTGCTGCTGCTTCAGGTGCTGCTGCTGCTGCATCAGCAGGGCCTATCTTCTGCACAATCTCATCTGCTGGTGCCAGCCGCTGCTCCGCTGCGTAGCGCTGCCACTGCTCCTTGCGCTGCTGTGTTGTGAATGATGCGTTGTCGACAAGCTGCATGCCCTGCTGCACTGCAAAGTCCTCAGCCTCTGGCCCAGACAGGAAGATGTGTGGCGTGCGCTCCATCACCTGCACAGCGGCAGCAGGAGCACATGCACTACTACAGGTAAGGACCGTTGAATGCAAATTTGTCAGCCATATGATACGTGCCTGCACTGCAAATCAACTCAGCCTCTGGCCCAGACAGGAATATGTCGCTCCATCACCTGAACAGGCACAATACAGCACACAGATATACAACAGACGTTGGCAATGTTGGCATGTTGTCAGGGTACCTAATCGCTATGCTGATGCTTCAGCGGCTGAATCAGGGAAGCCATTACCGTGCTGATAGATGCCATGCTGCAGTGCAGCCACTACATCACAGAAGGCAGGAACAAGGCGATGTACATACCTTGTTCCCGCAACTGCACATGCAAATGCTGTTACTGCGTTGTTCCAGGCCAGATCTCTGACTGCACACTTTGAGGTACCGCTGTGCTGCACGTTGCGTGCTCACCAGAGCATCACAGCATAACTCACATGCCTCGCCAGCAGGATAGGGTTTGCCACGCGCTTGATGAGAGCAACTGCACCGCATGCGCTGCCGCTGCTGCTCATTACAGATGCCTCCAGCTCATGCTGCCCGCTGGCTGTCAGCACAGAACCAACGCCTGCAGGCCACGCAACATACACAGACAGTGACAGCAGCTTGGCTGACCTGGAGGCCTAGCTATCCTGGGGGATGAAGAGTGAGTGAGTGGCTCTGCAGCGCCTGGGTTATCTAAGGCTCAAGAGGACGTGTGTGACCAAGGGTCAGCAACCCTTGGGCGCCACGCCCCCTACCTGCAGGGGGATGAAGATAATCATTGCGCCAGGGCATATGCTATGGCACCCTCGTCATGCAAGTGCTTGCAGATGTGGTTGTGGCCCTGCATGCACTGGCATGCACACATACGTGCCAACTGCTTGCTCGCTACAGCTGACTGCTTCTAAGACAGTAAGCCTGTTAGTGTCTGCACAAACCAAGAAAACGAAATTGCAGCCAAGCCCCACCTGCATTGAAGTGGGGATCATTCTCCATCACCACCACAGATGCAACAGCAGCATCCAGCGCAGAGCCCCCAGCACGCAGCACAGCATGGCCTGCTTCCAGCGCTGCCTGCAAGCCCTCCATGGCAGACTCAATCCACACGATATTGCTGGTGTTGATGACGCCTGCGCCACCATGGATAGATAATGCATAGCGAAGCGGCTGCTGCTGCTGCTCTGGTTGCGGCACTGACGCAGCTACACCACTTGCCGCAGGAGCAGGAGCAGGCTTGCCTGCACTGCTGGGATTCATGCTGCTGGCAGAGCAGCAAAGCCTGGTGCAGCTGATGTTGCGGGGTTTGGATGCCTGCAGGCCCTGCGCATGGCCACAGCATGGGCAGCAGTGCCGAACAGGTGAAATATCTGCCGCACAATGAGTCAAGCATGAAGCAGCGAGAGCAGGTTTGGCTGCCACAGCAACAGCAGAGTATGTGGCTGATACCAGTTTCAGCAGAATATCAAGCAAGAACAGCGACGCCTGGCCTGCTTTGCAAATCTGGGTGTTGAGCAAGAGGACCAAGGGGACTGCTCTTGAAGGACAGACTACTGCCTAGTGCAGCCAGTGCAGGATCCCGACGTCATCCTCATGCCTAGTGCTCGCTCGTGCTTGTGTACCTTTTCTACTTTGGAAACGCTGCTTGGCCTAAGCAGCATGCGTGAAATCACTCAAACAAAGGACTGTTGCAAGTTGCACAAGGGAACTGCCGTTCGACATGACGCGATCTCCGCGCACCCGATTGATATATGCTTCTATAGCGCGTAAGACGCTATGTTAAATGGCAGGGGTAGCTTCAGGTCGAAGGTAGCTGTCAGAACCTCTAGTAGGGTTTCTCATCCTAAACTGAACCTGCGAGCAGTGAAAAGGATTGCAGGATAGTCGATTGCAAAGATAATGCAGCAAAATGCAGTACTCGCATGCCTGGATGGGCCCCCAGCAGTGTAATAGCAATCATTTTACATCTGGAGCAGTACACCTCCCTTCACAACATATCTAGATATGCGCCTGCAGCAAGCTGCACTGTCAACATATTGATACTTAAGATAGCCAAGCTGACATACCTCAGCACCTGCATGCATATGTGGTGTACACCACGCCAGGACGTCATGCTGCATATGCTGAGCCAACACTGCTGTGCTGCTGCACCACCATCAGCTATGCACAGTACATCAAGTGACTGTGAGCTGCACTGGTCCATGGACAAATGCCAGCCAGCCGTGACCGTCTACCACCCATTCTGTGAACCACAGGCTGCAGACGATCACACAATGCGTGCACGTGTGACAGCCTGACAACGTGCCGGCAGCGCACAGCAACAGTGTACATGCAACCCAGGGGCAACTGCTGGATGCACGCAAACAGGTGCTTTCCTCTATTTCTGAGGAGATCAGGTTGCCTGCTGAATGCACACCTCTAACACAGTCTGCATGCATATCATCTGTGAGGTGCTTAATACACCAATGCTGCAAACACCGATGCGACGTGCTTTGCGATGCAAACGCTTCTGCAACATCACGCGGCAACACAGCAAGGCAAAACGCCCAAGGCTGCAAACTGCTGCCTGCTACAAAACAGCAGGTGACACTGTCACTAGTAGAGAGTATATGTCTGCCTGACACAACCGGCCCGTCATACAAGCAGGCTTATGCAGCTCAATGGTTGCCACGGCAATTCTGTGCTCACACGTCCAGCACCCACTCCTCGCCTCCCTAGCTGCCAACATCTATCTGCATACTTTATGCCTGTCGGTCTATCCGTTGTATATGCTTTGCAACGCCGCATCTCGCCTCGTACATAAACAGTTGCTTTGTCACCTGACAGGCCTATACAGCAGGCACACCTACAGCCCGACAGCTTCACAGTTGCTGTGAATGAACATGAACAGAAGCACGCCCTGCCCTACCCCACGCCAGCAGGATATGTGCTATCAGTATGGCACAAGATACGAACAGACCATCAACATCTATCACGGCAGATACAACCCCACCGCCAACCCCCCAGCAGATGCAGTATGCAGTCATCCGAAGCCCACAGCAGCTGCAGTGGCAGCAGACAGGTAAATGCCTCGCTACAGCCCTCAGCAGCATGTTACTGCCCTACAACTGCTGCAGCCCCCAGCAGCATGCTACTGCCCTTCAATTGCTGCCACAGCGCGCTACAAAGCCCTCGTCGCACCTCCATGCGACAGTTGGGCTAGCCATAGCAACGCATTGGCAGCTCGCAGCTTGCTGCACGCACGCGCTCCAGCTGCTCACTTCTTGTTGAGCCTGCGCAGGAAAGCAGGGATCTCAACACCACCAGTAGGCACGTCAGCCCTTACACGCGGCTGCGATGCAGCAGGCCTCTCCACCACCACATTCGGCCTGCTGCCAGCCCCCTGCTGCTGCTGCTGCTCTGCAGGCATGTGCTGCCGCACCGGCGCGTGGCAGTTGCCGTTCTGCGCAGCAGCAGCAGCTGGTGCTGCAGCAGGGGAGGTAGCACGGGAGTTTGACACTGGAGGTGCTGGTGCTGCCTGCTGCTGGTTGAGGTGCAGGCTTTGGGCATATGCTGGGTCCTTTGGCCCCACTCCTGTTGCGATCAGCGTGATGCTAACCTCATCCTGCATGGATGGGTCCACCACTGCTCCGAAGATCAGGTTGGCGTCCGGGTCGACCAGGTCGTAGATGATCTCCGCGGCCTCGTTCACCTGAAGTTCACAGCAGGCACAGCGCGAAGTTAACACCAGGCAGTGTGAAGTCAGGGGGAGTGCTTCCAGATGGATTGCCATGCCCTATCGGACATAACCGGATCAATGGCAGGACATAGCCTTATGTGACCGTACAGCCGCCACCAGCACAACACACAGAAAGCTAACACGCGCACCTCGAACAGGGACATGTCGGGAGGCCCCAGTGACGCCAAACCCACAAACAGTATCAGGCATAATCACATCGATGGCATAACAGCGCTTCAATGACCGCATGGCTGCAACAACCACAACACACAAAGCCACCAAGCGCACCTCGAACAGGGACATGTCGGGCGGCCCAGTGATGTTCCACACGATGCCTGTGGCCTGGTTGATGCCCACCTCCAGCAGCGGGCTGGCAGTGGCAGCCAGCGCAGCCTGCACAGCCCTGCAGAGCAGCATGTAACGCCACACAAGTGATGTCAGTGTTGCATGGATGGTTGAAGATTGCTCAGCATGACGTAGCTGCTGGCTGGCAGTGGCAGCCAGCGCAGCTTGCACGGCCCAGCGGGGCAGCATGTGCCGGCACACAAGTTTGTCAGTGTTGCATGAATGAGGAAAAATCGCTCAGCATGACGTAGCTGCGTGCTGGCAGTGGCAGCCAGCGCAGCCTGCGGTGCAGACATGCAGGCACAACAGAAGCACAAGCGTACGATGAGCCTGGCTCCAGCTACACATCAGCACAGCATGCATGATCTGGCGGTCAGCGCAGCCTGCACAGCTTTGCAGCGACAGCAAGCGAAAGACAAGGACCAAGCACAGAAGCAGAACACATTAGAAGGGGGACGGCACTGCAACAAAACAAACCGTCAGCATTGCAACATGGGCACATGTGCAGCACGGCGTCGGCAACCATGGCATGGGCACGTGCGCAATGTACGCGCCATGCATATGTGTTTACGAATCCCAGAAACGGACTGCTCCATGCATACACAAGTCTGGCTGCTGCGCTGGTGTGTGCGATCTCCTCCCTCGGTGTGCCAATTTCCGACAACAGCAATGCACTTTGGTTGCTGCGTTTGTTGTGTGCTGTATTGCATCCACACCAGCAACCCAACTGTGCTGCCTTGGTAGGGTGTGGAGAGGCGCATGAGGCCTCCTCATCGTCGCACACGCCCCCTTCCTGAACTTACGCGGGTGATAAGTGCAAACACGCCACGCAAAGCTCATTCATGCATTCTGTGCTGCCTCACCTGTCCTGGCCGCTGGCCCTGCCCTGGCCTATGAGGCTGCTCCATGCATACACAACTCTTGCTGCTGCGTTTGTGTGTGCTGTCTGTCTCCCTGATGTGCCAACTCCCCACAACAACAGAAACCCACTGCTGCCTCACCTGTGGTAGTCGAACTTTCCAAAAGAGAAACCACAGCCCACTTCTGCCTCACCTGTCCTGGCCGCTAGCCCTGCCCTGGCCCATGAGGCTGCTGCCTGCATTGGTCATCACTGCACGCACGTCTGCAAAGTCCACGTTCACCAGGCCAGGCACCTGCACAAGGGCAGACAACAAGAGCAACACTGTATTACATTTGGCATTCGTCATCACCGCACGCACATCTGCAAAGTCAACGTTCACCAGGCCAGGCACCTGCACACGCGCAAACAAGAGCAAAATTTTAATACATCTGGCAATTGGTCAGCAGCTGATGTGGCTAATACCTCTGCGAACGTGTACTGCTGTTGCCTCAGCTGCTGCTGGCACGTCCAATGTGCCCTGTTCTCGCTTTGCCAGCGGTGTAGGTTGCAGCACTATCCATCGCCTCAACTCCAAACAAACGGCATAAAAAGATGAGCTACCGCTTACAATAGCAGCAAATTCATCCGGATTGCCAACTGTAACCGCGCACGGTGCATAACGCTGCATTGCGTGCTGCACTGCATCTAGCAGCAGCAGCAGCGTCGCACTGTGATGATGTCGCTGATGCCCCTCATGGCATCACGATGAGTTCACAAACACAGGAAAATCACCGGACACCAACAGTGATTGAGCGTGGTGAGTGAAGCAGCAGCAGCAGCAGCAGCGTCGCACCGTGATGATGTCGCTGATGCCCCTCACGGCATATCAAGATAAGTTGACAAACACAGCAAACTCAACGGACACCAACAGTGATTGCGCGCGGTCAGTAAAGCTGCTGTGGTGGCAGCAGCGTCGCACCGTGATGATGTCGCTGATGCCCCTCATGGCATATCAAGATGAGTTGACAAAGACAGCAGTATTACCGAACACCAACGGTAATTGAGCGCGGTGAGTAACGCTGCAGTGATGGCAGCAGCGTCGCACCGTGATGATGTCGCTGATGCCCCTCACGGCATTTCAAGATGAGTTGACAAAGACAGGGAATTCACCAGACACCAACAGTAATCCAGCGGGGTGAGTAAGCTGCATTGATGGCCTGTTGCAAGCAGCAGCAGCAGCGTCGCACCGTGATGATGTCGCTGATGCCCCTCACGCCAGCGCGCAGCACCGCATCAGCAACGCGGAACGCCTCCGTCATGGGGATGTTCTGATCCATGGCTGCAGCAGCAGCAGCAGGCACGCAAGATAGCATGATCAGTCGTGCGACATGCTGTGTGCGCAATAGAACAGCAGGTGTCAGTACAGCAGTTCAAGCACCACACGGAGATCCAGTGAGCTGCTCAGCGGGTGTACTTATAGGCAATGCAACTGCAGGGAACCACCAAATTAAGCCGGCTGACAGAACAACCAGGCTGCCAAGCACTGTCTACTGCTGCTGCTGCTGCTGGTGGTGCTGTTATTGCAATCCTCTGCGCAGGCCACTCACTTAACAGCAGCCTGTCGTTGGGGATGACAATGAGCGTGTCAACTGCGTCGCGCAGCGCTGCAACAGCTGAAGTGGCCTGCGAGCACATTGAACACAGACCATGTGCGACATGTCAGCTAGCAACAAAGAAAGCAGCAGTTGCACTCGAGGCAGATGCAGCTTGCAGGGGCTTGTAACAAACAGTCCCCCTCACCGGGTCTGATACAGTACACATGTGAGCGTGGACATGCAGCGCGCTTGAATACATTCAGGCAGGACGCAGCTGGCTCATGCAGCCCACCTGGTTCTTGCGCTGCCTGCCTTCAAAGGTAAAAGGCAGCGTAACAATGCCAACCGTCAGAATGCCCAGCTCGCGCGCAGCAGCAGCCACCACTGGCGCTGCACCGCTGCCAGTGCCGCCACCCATACCAGCCTGCGACAGCAGCAACCAGACAAGAGGCACATGAAAAGCAGCTTGAACGTTATCCCCGTGGCAGCGGGGATAGAATGCAGCAGCATTATGCATGGTGCTGTGAGTCCAGAGGCACACTACGCGCAGCAACTGTGCAGTATGCGGATACAGGGCTGCAGGGTTAACAACGCGATCGCCGCGCAACTGCTGCATGCATACGAGCTTCACTATGCTGGTCACTGCTGTTGCTGGTGGTGCTGCTGCGCTCACCGTCACGAACACCATGTCTGCGCCCTGCAGCACCTTCAGCACCTCCTCCCTGCTCTCCTGGGCAGCTTGCTGCAATCGTGGGGGAACAATAACAGCAGCATAGATCAGCATACAGCAGGCAAGTGCGCTGCAGCTCAGAGTTGCTGCTACTTGACGTGCAAGTCTGCATGCATGCGTGCAGTCATCATCGCAAGGTGCACTGTTGGGTGCAAGCATATGACTAGCATGGACAGCTACTGCTGTGCACCCGCACAGATCATACATACATTCCAGGAACTAAGCGCTGAAGCTGCAACAGAGATGCGCATGTTGCCAGAACACGCAGATGTTCCGTGTAAGCACACTAGACACAGCTAGATAACCTGACAGCCGTCTCACGGTCTAGCAACGCACCAGTCCTACGCCAGGGTTGCCGCCAGCACCAAGACCACGAGTAAGCTTGCCTCCGATCTGCAGCTTTGACTTCTCTGCCAGTGGGCTAGATGTCAATGCCTGCAGCAGCAGCAGTAGCCGGGCAGTCCAACATTGGCATGTACTGCCACCCGGCAAACGGCGTGCCTGCGCCTGGGCAGCACGCAGTGGTGCAGATAGGTATTCGGTGTTGCATTGTTGCTGCTGCTTGCCTCACCTGAGCGTCTGTGTTCATGACCATGAGCTCCACTCCCTGCAGCTGGCTTGACAGCATACGATTCACGGCGTTGCTGCCACCACCGCCAACACCAACAACTTTGATCTGGGCTGCTGAGAAGTTGTTTGCTGCCTGTGCCTTGACAGAGCGACGCTCGGGGCGCTGGGGAGGGAGCCAAAGCCCGCTGCCCGCATTCTGCTGCACCTCGGCACGCAGGCTGTGCATATCTTTCCTGCTAGTGCGCCTGTGAAGCACTCTGGTCGCTCGACAACCAGCAGCAACCCCAACAAAGCTGGGCGCCATGGGAGTTGCAACCCGATGGGAACTGGCGAGCACCTGCATGCTGCCCAGCATCATTTGATCCTCTTATGTTACCCAAGAAGTGTTGATCAAGGTAACCAGGACAGGCAAAGAACCTGCTTTGCTCTTGGTTGTTTGAACTGTGACTTGAGCAAGTTGCAGCGTGACACCAGACCAATTGCAAACAATGTCCTCAATCCACGTTTGAACTGTAGCATGCGTCTGTCGCGTGGAAGCACAACACCCAAACCTTGATGCCATCATTCAAACGAACAGTTGATGTTTAGGGTGCAGGCCATCGGATCTGAACGGGTCGTCAAGCCCCTCAAAGTGCAGTTACACGATAAAGAACGTACTTGCTGTCCCGATCATCCAAAGCTGGCAGCTCCTGAAACAGCACTGGCTGCTGAGCATTTCTACTGTTCGCAGAGCCTGCGTGTGCTGCTTTACACCAGCTGCTGGGTTGCATGGGCAACTCCTGTGCCAGTAATCCATGCTCCTTCGCCATGTCCTCGAACAGCTGCAGTGTGCTGGCCTGCCTTCTGGTGGTGGACAAGTAAGCAGCACTGCAGCGTCGCCTGACGAGCACAGCATCAGCAGCACCTGCTGCATCTGCTACTACATCACTGCTGCAGCAGCTGGCATCTGCAACTGCCCCAGGCGCGCCATCTGCACCCAATAGCTGCGTCAGCAACCGCACTACGCTGGGCACTGCTGTCGGGTCGTACAGGATGTCACTTCCCAGAATGACGTCAGCACACATCCCTGGCACGTCTGCGCTCCATTCTAGCGGGCATGCCAGCAGTTTGTGTTCCTGTGAGCAAGGTAAAGATCGACATGAACAGTAAAGTCAGCAGATTCAGTCATGTATAAGCAGGTGCAGGAACCAGCAGTGAAGGCACCTTGCAATGTAGTGACTTGCAGGCAAAAGCATTGACAGTCAGACACAGCTCTTGCCATCATGCCAATGGCTGCTCAATGGAGGCAGGCATAGCGGCACTGGCTGCCAATAAACTTCAATGCGTATATACACAACACAGCAGCAGGTCAAAACCAGTGCGCACGATTCAGACACGACTAAACCCACCTGGCTTTTCTGCCTTGGGGGCCCCCCCTCCTCCTCCACCTGCTGCTGCTGCTGTTGCTGCTGCTGCTGCTGCTGCTGCTCCAACAACTGCACTCCCTCCTGCCAGCTGCCCAGCAGCCGCACGCTGTGCCCATTCAGCGCCATGTTGCTGCTGCAGTTGACAAGCGTCCGCGGGTCCCCATCTGTCAGCAGCAGGCAGGCAGGCTGCATCCGAGCCACGCACGCAGCAACTAGGCCAGGCCCACAGCCAAGCTCAATGCATGTTTTGCCTGCAGCGCAGTACAGTGAAAGCAGCAGCACTTCAGCAGGACAGCAAGCAGAGTCATGCGACCCCTGCATGCAGTACAGTGCATACGAATGTGTGGCGAGCCGCGTCTTAAGCTACCTTTGCCAAAGGTAACTGGGTGTTCATTGCAGTCCAGGGTTCTACCCTGCAGGTTGCAGCGCAGGCAGAGCCATCTCAGGCTTGCTTGCTGCTCAAACCTTCTGTGGTGTGCAGCTGCACCTGTGATCAAACTGTTATGTCGTGCAAATGCAACCTGTGATCAAACTATCATGATGTGCAAATGATGCACCTGTGATCAGCTCCTGGTGGTTGAGCAGCCACTCAGCCAGCAGAAAGCCCGCGTCCCACATGTGGCAGCCGGTGCCTCCCTCAAACAGGTTGGCAGACATGTGCACTGACAGCAGCCCAGCACAGTGGCGGCGCTGCTGCTGCTGCTGCCGCTGCTGCTGCTGCTGCTGCTCGCAGCATTTGTGCTGGTGCTGGCAGTCCTCCTGCTCATTCAGGATGCTATTGGCCTGCTGCTGCTGCTGCTGCTGAAAACATTCTGGCTCATGTTTGTTGCCATTGACCAGCTGCTGCAGTTGGTGGTGATGCTGGGCACCATGGCTGATCATCAACTGCTGCTGTTGCTGCGTACTTTGCTGGCTGATGGCTGCTAGCGGCACCTGCCCTGCGGCCTGCACAAGCGCTGACATCAGCGCCTGCCGTGCCTGCAGCTGCTGCAGCTGCGCCAGTGGCAGCAAGCCTTGCCAACCCTCTTCGCCCTGACAGTGCTGCTGCTGCTGCTGATGATGATGATGATCTTGGAGGTATGGGTGCTGGCAGGCCGCAAGGCAGTTTTGTACATGCTGCTGTTGCAGCTGCTGCAGCTGCTGCCAGCTGGGGCTGCTGCTGTAGTAAAATGTTTTGTAGCACCAAGGAGGAGCATCATCGCCCTGACGTTGCAGCGGCAGCAACACCGGTACTATAAGTGGAACCATTGTGGGCCTTTCGCCATGAACAGGTGACCTGCAATGCTGCTGTGTGCATCTAATCCTACGGTGCTAACGACAGTTGATTCCCTCACCTCTGTTACTTGCAGCAGTGCAGTGTACAGCTGCAGCACTTCCTCCACCTATTCTCAGCGCCGTCAGCTGCTTGGCATCGCTTGCCACCAACTCCATAACACTATGACTACCACACCATGCTCACCTCCTTTACTGCCAGCAGTGCAGTGTACAGCTGCAGCAGCTCCTCCCCCAACCCCTGCCCTGCCCCCTCTGCTGCCTAGATCAAGTTGGCTGCTTCAAGTTGGCCATACGTACCTCCCTCTGCCTTCTTGGGGGCAGCACCAGGCGTAGAAACCTGCTGCTTCATCTACGCATTCTGCATTACTGCATGTATATATGCTTACGTGCTGCCTATCTACACTGCCCACACAGCCCAGCGCTAAACATTTTCATGCCTCACCTCATTTACTTGCAGCAGTGCAGTGTACAGCTGCAGCAGCTCCTCCCCAAACTCCTGCCCTGCCCCCTCTGCTGCCTGGATCAAGTTGGCTGCTTCAAGTTGGCCAGCCGTACCTCCTCTGCCTTCTTGGGGGCAGCACCAGGCATGGAAACCTGCTGCTTCATCTATGCATTCTGCGATTACTGCATGTATATGTACACTTCTATCCGCCTATTTGCACTGCCCACACTGCCCAGAGCTGAACACTTTCCCGCCTCACCTCATTCACTTGCAGCAGTGCTGTGTACAGCTGCAGCAGCTCCTCCCCCAACTCCTGCACTGCCCCCTCTGCTGCCTGGATCAGCTGCTTGGCCAGCCGTGTCACAAACTGCCTGTTGGGAGGCAGCAGCTGGCTCAGGGGACTGGCAAGCGCAGCTAGCAGCAGCACTTGAGAGCTGGGGCTGAAAGGAGATGCAATCTCCATCTCATTGCCGCTGCTGCTGCTGCTGCTGCTGATGGTGTCTGGTTGGTTGCTGCAGTTCCGCAGCGCCTCCAGCACCTGTGGTGTGTGTTGTCGCAGGTGCGGCAGTATGTCGGGGGTGCAGGCGTATATGCTGGCTGCAATGCATTCCACTGTGGTTGCTGTGCACAAGCAGCTGTTGCGACTGTGGCAAGGGATTGCTGCTGTGGTGCAAATGGAGTCATGCATCAGGTAGTGACCATGGGTGGTGGCAGGTGTCTGATGCGCTGACTAGGCAGCTGACACCTTGGGGCAACATGCGTTTGAATTTGAAGCAGCTGGCGCTCACCTGCTTGCTTGGCTGCTGCTGCCAGAGGCGCAGTTGCAGGCGCAGCAGTGCATCCATGCTGGAGAGGCGATTGTGTGCAGCACTCGTCAGATACTGCTGCTGCTGCTGTCTAAGCAGCATGCTGAGGAGCCGATGTATGCAGCGGATGATAGGGCGGATGTGGTCCGAAGATCTCGTCAGATACGGCTTTTGCTGCTGCTGGTGGCATTGGCAGAAGCAGCTCTGGTATTGGTTGAATTGACAGCAGCTGAGCCTCCCTCAATTGTGCAACACGGCATGAAATTATGCACAGCTCCATGTTACGTTGCCTGAGCAGTGCAAATAAGCACATATACCCCCACTTTTGCTGGTGCTACAGCAGTACTCTGCCTAACAGTGTCAGTGACATCAGCACGAGGTCCAATCAAGCCTTGGCAGTAGTCTGTGGAATTCACAAGTGCGTGTTGAGGGCTGTTGTATTACTTACACTACAGATCGCCGCGCCAAGCACAGAGATCGGAGAGCCCTAACACTGTCTGCTTCCGGTACTCTTTTGCTTGTTGCACCTTGTGATCGCACGATCACGGCCCATCAAATGCCAAAACGTCAACGACAGCTGCTTTATTGCTGATTGATTTTAGCCATGACCACAGAGAACCCCGTCGTGATAGACCTAGGCAGTGAGAGCATAAAGGCTGGCTATGCCTCTCAGGTGCCCAGCGAGCATGAGCCACGCATCGTCACGCCATCTCTGGTTACAGTAAACGCTCGTGGCGTTCGTACAGACCCGTCAGCACAGCAGCAGCACCATAGAGTGATAGACAGGGGCTTCATAGCCAACTGGGATCACCTAGAAGCCATGCTGCACTATCTGTTCTATGAGCAGCTAGGATGGGTAATAGGCGAGGAAGGTAGCGCCCTCTTCGTGGAGCCTCTCTTTGTGGGCAAGTCAGAGCGGGAGCAGCTGGTGCAGCTGCTGTTTGAGCGCTTCAACGTCATGGGGGTGTTCGTGCACGATGCAGCAGTGCTGTCGCAGTTTGCAGCAGGCAAGCTCTCCGGCTGTACTGTTGACATCGGTCACGGGAAGATAGATGTAGCAACAGTATCTGAAGGCACTACAAATGCACCTGGAGCAGTACGGTTGAGCTTTGCAGGAGAGCAGCTGACGCAGCTGCTGGGCCAGCTGCTGCAGCAGCAGCAGCAACAGTCCCTGCAGCAGCAGCCTTCGTTACAGCAGTTGAACGGCCTCAAAGTTCAGTGCTGTAGAGCAGCAGCATCAGCAGATGCATACAGGCAGCTGCTGACTCAGCAGCAGCAGGGTGGCAGCAGCACAGCAGCAGCAGCAGCAGGCAGTTCACAAGCGCCTGACGGGGTAGCATCACAGCAGCCGGGAGCTCCTGAGGAGTTCACACTGCCTGATGGTGCGAAGTTCACGGTGACGACTGAGGGCTACCAAGTAACAGAGGCGCTGTTTGACCCAACACTGCTGGGCCACCACACCCCAGGTGATTGCATGTTACGTGTTACAGTGAACTGGGAAGTTCTTGGTACTAGATCCAACCTACGGCCGAAATTGAAAAGCATGTAACATGTGACACAACATCACGTGATATACCACCAAGCAGCAGCAGCAGTAGCAGCAGCAAGGCTAGCTACAGCAGCAGCCATGCTACCACATGCTGGCTGTGCTGGATCACCATCGGTGCAAAAAGCCACCTGCAGTTGTAGGTTACTCTGTGCTATGACAAAACTGTGGCGGTCACTCAACTGCGGTATAAGTAATGACTCTATCAATGCAGCGATGTGCCTTTTGCCGCCCCATCTGCCAAGAAGGCTTTGTGGGTTGCGCAGGTGCAATCAACGCACCGGAATAAGCTTCAAGCACCATATGCACCTTCCTTACATGAGTTACATTAACGATGTCTGGTTGCCTGTTGCTGCGTGGCTGCCGTGTACGCGGGCATTGAAGGCTGCTTTCTAGTGAACACCTGGTGCCCTTGCTCAAGCATCGCTGCATTGTATCTATCTTACATGTGTGCTAATGCTGCAACGCGTTTCAATGCAGGCCTTGTGGACTGCATCCTAGAGAGCCTGAACGACCACCCGGACCCCTCACTGGAGCACCACTGCATGGTCTGTATCTCACGTGTGTGTCAATGTTGCAACGCGTTACAATGCAGGCCTTGTCGACTGCATCCTAGAGAGCCTGAACGATCACCCGGACCCCTCGCTCAAGCGCAGCATACTGGAGAGCGTGCTCATCTGCGGCGGCGGCGCATGCATACCTGGCCTAGGGGAGCGCGTGCTACAGGTAGGGCTGCAGCTCAATTGCATTTTGTCACTTGCGGGAGCGTGTTAAACAATGATCGGTTGTGTCTGGCGGCGGCGCATGCATCCCAGGCCTAGGGGAGCAAGTGCTGCAGGTGCGGGTGCAGGCCCAAAACTGAAGAGTTGTGTTGGGTGGTTTGTCTGTTGTCTGGCAGTTTCTGCAGTGGTACCAGGCCTAGGGGAGTGCGTGCTTCAGGTGGGTTGCAGCCTGGTTGCAGTTTGTCACTTGTGGGTGCGTACTGCAGGCAAACTTGCGGGACTGTCAAACGTTGGTTGGGTGGTGTCTGGTGGCGGCGCATGCATCCCTGGCCTAGGGGAGCGCGTGCTACAGGTGCGGGTGCAGGTTCAAATGTTGACTAGTTTTGTTGGTGGTTTGTCTGTTGTTTGAGAGTTGAGAGTTGCTGCAGTGGTACGTGGCCAAGGGGAGTGAGTGATGCGACCGGACACGCTCTTGTTGTTGACCCCCTGTGGCGGCAGCGCATGCATCCCGTCAACCTGGCCTAGCCCTAAGGCTAGGGGAGCGCGTGCTGCAGGTGGGCCTGGAGCCTGCTTGCAGTGTTTGACTTGCGGGAGCGTGCTGCAGACAACTTGCAGGACTGTTGAACGTTGATTGGGTGTGTCTGGCGGCGGCGCATGCATTCGAGGCGTGAGCGAGCGCGTGCTACAGGTGCGGGTGCAGGCCCAAAAGTTGAAGAGTTATGTTGGTGGTTTGTCTGTTGTCTGGCAGTTTCTGCAGTGGTAGCTGCCCAAGGGGAGTGCGTGTTGCAACCAGACACGCTCTTGCTGTTGGGCCCTTCATGCTGTAGCTTTGCCTTTCGATATGGCAGCTGTCGAGCCAGGGAATCGCGTGGCTGGTGCAGCTGCACAATACCGGATTGTCAACACAGCTGCCGACAGTTTTGTGTTCCTGCGTCTCTACTGCTGCTTACTTCGCAGCTGCCCAACAGTTTGGTACCCACGCTGCCATCACACACCTGTGCCAGAACAGGACTTTCTGTATCTTTGTACCTGTATCTGTATGCTTGCGTGCTTGCAGGACATGCGTGCGCAGCTGCCCAACAGCTTGGAGGCCACGCTGCCAGTACACATCCGTCCGTGCCTGACAAACAGATTTGTATGTTAATTGACACTAAAACCTATATGCGTGCTTGTGTGCTTGCAGGACATGCGTGCGCAGCTGCCCAACAGCTTGGTGCCCACGCTGCCAGTACACATCCGTCCGTGCCTGACAAACAGATTTGTATGTCAATTGACACTAAAACCTATATGCGTGCTTGTGTGCTTGCAGGACATGCGTGCGCAGCTGCCCAACAGCTTGGTGCCCACGCTGTGCCAGCTGCCGGAGTACATGGCGGTGCAGTCGCCGCAGTACGTGCCCTGGGTCGGGGGTGCGGTCATGGCCAAGCTGGTGGCGCACCAGGGGCACTTCATGATCAAGGCAGAGTATGAGGAAGTGGGGCCGAGTGCGGTGCACCGCAAGTGCGCGTAGGGCCTGCCGTTGTGTGCACACCACAGATTTCAGGCCATGGAATGGTGTGACTCAGCTGCAGCAGTGTGTGTATGGCCTGCTGCACATGATGCTGGCCACTGGCCAACTTGACTTGATGGGCTATGTAAAGAATGTAGCGGTACTTGAAGGCGCATGAACTCAAGTAAAGCAGATAAGCTCCCCCCTTTGCACACGTCGCTGGTGACACTGCTCATGCATAATTTACAGGCTCATGCACACGCAACTGTCCGCACCACTGGTAAGCGTTGCTGTTGATGAATCAGGATGCACCACAAGTAGCAAGCAAACTGATCCAAAAAAGCTTCCTTTGTGTAACATCAAACCTGTGTGATTCTGAGTCACAGGTTGGGGGTGTTACACAGGGGGTGGGACGCCGTGTAACGCAGGGCCGCGGGCCAGCGGTTGGGGATGCGCGGCGGGGGGCGGGGGCCGTGCAACAATATGATGATGACTATGCAAAGGTCTTGTTGCAGGGTTGCCTTGCACATGCGATGCGCTGCTGTAACGGCATGGGCGCCTTGCACATGCGATGCGCTGCTGTAACGGCATGGGCTCAACAGGAAATGTATCGTCATCATCATCATCATGTTACCCATTAAGAAATGTGTCGTGTAGCAGCCTCATGAATAGCCTGATCAGCACAACGCTGATGCTGCCGTACCCTGCGGCAGTCCAGGCCCTGCATAGTCATCATCATCATCATGTTACCCATTAAGCCATAGCATCAACGCCATCGGCCCCGCGCCCCTCAGGAGCGGAAGAAAGAGGGAGCACTGCTCCATTGTGTTTGCA